>PVHT020000256.1:6824134-6864200 GCA_004024745.2 Catagonus wagneri
CAGTAATTACCTTAAATGTTAATGGACTGAATGCCCCAACCAAAAGACATAGACTAGCCGAATGGATACAAAAACAAGAAAACAACCAATGGATCACTGAAGAAATCAGAGGAAATTAAAAAATACCTAGAAGAAAATGACAACAAAGACACGACACTCCAAAACCTCTGGGATTCAGCAAAAGCAGCGCTAAGAGGAAAGTATATAGCAAAACAAGCCAACCTCAGGAAACAAGAAAAAGCTCAAATAAACAACCTAACTTTACATCTAAAGCAGCTAGAGAGGGAAGAAGCCAGGTCATGGAAACAAATGAAATGCCCATCGACAGAGGAGTGGATAGGGAAGATATGGTAGATACACATAATGGAATATTACTCAGCCATTAAAAGGAACGGAATAACATTTATAGCAACATGGATGAACCTAGAAATTATCATACGAAGTGGAACCAGTCAGACAATTAGACAGCAACACCCAATGCTACCGCTTACATGTGGAAACTAAAGATCCACAATGAACTTCTTTGAAGAACAGACAATGACTCACAGATTTTGGAAAACCTTGGTTTTTCAAATAAGACGATCTGGGGGGTGGGGGAATGCACTGTGGGTTTGGGAAACAAAATCTATCGTATTGACTTATGATCTTTGTACATTTATAACTGAAATAAAATTCATTGTTAATATGAAAAAAAAATACCCCCAAAAAAGAAAGTAGGTAGGACGAGTACATTCCAACTTGCTCTGAGGCCAGAACAACCCTAAGAGCAAAGCCCCTCCTAAAAATTACAAAGGTTGTAAATGCACAAATCTTTACAAAATATATTTAAATGGTTTATCCCAGGAATGCAGGATTTGTTTAACATTCAAAAACAATCAATGTAATGCACCCTTATAAGGGTCAAGGAGAAATAATTTTTTGAAAAAAGAGAGAAAAGCATTCTCAAATTCGATTTGGAACAAAGGGAATTTGCAGGTTGTTTTTATTTGCTGCTGTTGCTGCTGCTGCTGCTGCTGCTGCTACTGCTTCTGGACATGGCTTTAGCAGTGCCCCAACATGAGCCCAGCAATGGATATTCACATATTCTTCTCATGTACTGCGCCAGGTTGTAGGCTTAAGCCAACAGACGGCTTCTGGGTTTTTTTTAGCTTTCCAGGCAAAAGTCCAAAAACAACTCTTTAAAATAGGTGTTTTGAGAAAGACAGAAACTAAAGAACTATAGTCCTGACTGAATGCTTTCAAAGGTCTTCTACACCCTGGGTCCTTGCGCTAGAATACTAGGCTTGCTTTGGAAATGATGAGCTGGACCTCTATTGCCAACATTCCAAGGGGATGCGAGGATGCATGTTCTCTAATTCCACTGACATAAACCTAGATGCTAGTTAATGTGGATCAGATTCAAACGGTCCAGGGAACCAGCTCTGGTGAAAATCCCTGGCCACTTTATTCCTCCTGTGTATCTTCTTGAAGCTGTTTGTTCACGTGGCTTCCAGGGTATCTCTCCAGCCTGGATTTTTCCCACCTCTCTTAATTGCTCCTGCCCCATCCCTTTTGCTGGATCCTCCTCATCTCCCCACATTCTGACCACAGAGTGCTTTTGGTTCAGTCTTTGGCTTGGTTCAGTCTCTCTCACTTTTTTTTCCTACCCTCAGTCACTCATAAGTGATCTCACTCATTCTCACCGTACTTACCAACCATCTCATTCATTCTCGTGACTTCAAATGCCCTCTGTATGTTAATGATTCCCAGACACATAACTCTGAACCCTTCCATGGTTTCCAGGCTCACATATCTGGTCGCTGACTGGATTCCAACAGGCATCTCAAGCTTGATGTGTCCACAACTGAATTCCCATTATGGCTTCCACCCCTCAAGCTGTTTCTTCTGCTGTCTTCTCCATCTCAGTGAACTTTCCAGGCACTCAGGCCAAGAGCCTTGGAGCCATGCTTCACCTCTCTTCCTCTCACATTCTGTATCAGCAAACTTGGTTGCCTCTGCCTAATATGTGGCAAGAATTTGACTCACCCAATCCTGCCACATTATACAATTCCACGAGGCCCCTCTGACATTGCACACATTGTGACAAGTGCCTCTGGAAGTCTGCTTTGTGAAACCATGCCCACTGTCACCGTTCTGGTGCGACCATCACCTTCTCTTGCTAGTAGTGTAGCAGCCTCATCACTGGTACCCCTGCTTCCATCTTCCCCTCTTTGGTCTGTCCTCAATGATGCCACAGAAATTCTAGTAAAAATAATTTATATCATATCACTTCTCACCTCAAAACTTTCCAGTGGTTTCTCAGAGTAAAAGCTAACACTTTACAGTGACCTCTAACATCCTACATGATATGATTACCTATCACCATTCTGACCTCATCTACCAATTCTCTGTTTCTCTCTCTCCACCCGTGGCACCCTGACCACCTCACTGAGCCTGGAGCACACCAGGAACACCCCTGCCACAGGCCCAGGCTCTTTCTGCTTCCTCTGCAAGGAATGATCTCACCCTAAATTACTTTCTTCCTTTAGTTCTATACCCAAATGTCACTGCTTGGTGAGGCCTGCCCTGGCCAACCATCCCACCTACACCCCTCTGGCCTTCCCGCTTCATTTTTTATTAGCACACGTCACTGCCCAAAGTTTGGTGGGGCTAGGGCATCATCCTCCAGGGTCCTTCCATCAATATGCTACATCAGAAGACTTATACGGTGCTGTGTCCCCAAGAGGCAGAATCCATGAGTCCACAAATTAAGGGATGGAAGCAGAAATGGCCCGCTTGCTCTCACTCCCAGTGATCTACTTGGAAAATCAGTATTTCTTGTCCTGTCAACTCTGGCTTCTGTGGACTAAGATATCATGATTCATAAAAAAATTAAATTAAATTAAAATAATAGTAAAAAAAAGACAAATACCATATGATATCACCTGTATCTGGAATCTAATATACTGCACAAATGAACCTTTCTACAGAGAAGAAAATCACGGATTTGGAGAACAGACTTGCGGTTGCCAAGAGGGTGGGGGAGGGAGTGGGATGGTCTGGGAGTCTGGGGTTAATAATTGTAGACTATTGCCTTTGGGATGGAAAAGTAAGGAGATCCTGCTGCACAGCACCAGGAACTACGTCTAATCACTTGTGACATATGTGAATCTATACATGTATGTGTAACTGGGTCACCATGTTATACAGTTGGAAAACTGATAGAAAACTGTAAACCAGCTATAAAGGAAAAATTAAAAAAAGAGAGAGAGATCATGATTCACATAGAGGCAACAGTGCCCCCAGGGCACACAGCAAGAGCACCACAAGCTACAGCTACCACTTGGGCATTTCAGGCTCCTCCTGCCAAGAGACCAGCAGACAAGAAATGGAGCAGCAACCTGGCTGGGATAATCAACCCTAATCATCAGGAGGAGGTGATAGCTACCGTTACACAACGGGCTCAGGGAGGAATATGTTGACAGGTGACGATTCGTTTAGGGACCTCCACATACTCCTCTGCTCAGTTTTGACGGTAAACGGACAAGCTTACGAGCCACAGCCTGAGGAGGGCATGGTTACCAGGGGCAAAATCCTGATGCTAGGGAGGCCACAGGGACCAGCATACAGAAAAAAGACAGTGGATTTCAGTTGCAACCCTGAAACCAACGACAGCGACAGGGGCTGTTGTCCACATCCCACCATCTTCCTCTCATAAGTGTCCCCAGGAAAAGAAGCCCACCAAAATCCTGGAGGACACGCTCCCAGAACTTTCATAATAAAATGATTCTGAGCAGAACAAGGGGAAGATGTTAGTGGGAGCTGTGATGTGCCATCCAGATCCCCTTTAGGACCGAAGGACTAATCTTCCCAGTGGTTGGGAATGCAGTCAGCAGAGGTGGCTCTGCCATCAGCCCTCTGCAGGAACTAAAAAGAGTTGTCTTGCCCAAGACCATGCCCCCTTAGGAAGCACACATCCAATGACTGGTTAATGGAGCATAAATGTTCCCACTCCCCCATCCCAACTCAGGACAACTCTGAAGGGTCAGCAAAGATTCAGAGCTCCCTGTGAGGCTGCCAGGGTCCTTTCTCTAGACTGCATTACAGTCCAACTTTCCTATCTGTCCAGTCATGCCTCCTTCCCTTCCCTTCCCTTCCCTTCCCTTCCCTTCCCTTCCCTTCCCTTCCCTTCCACAGGTATTGATCCTGAGGGTTCTCCTTAAACTTTTTGCACACTAATCTCCATCTCAGATTCTTCTTCCAGGGGATTCCCAACTTACCAGTCCTTGAAACCCAGGAATCTTGACTATTGCATGATACCCCATAACTGTACCTGGAAAACCAGTTGACTTGACAATGTACTATGTACATGTCTGTATACTGAGCTCATTTATGGGTTTTCTCTAAAATTCCTAGTGGAAAAGGAAGAATACCACAATACTAGATTCCACATGTCCTTATTTATTGAACAAATAAAAATTTAAGAAAGGATTTTTACTGAAAATAATCAAGGGCTATGGTCTTCAGTTACATTTGCTCTTACATAAGTAATATAGTAAAGATAAAATAGATACGCTATACCAAGGACCAACTATCATCATTCATGGATAGGAAAAAATTGCCTGACAAGATTTCACTGGTATGTCACACAGCCATTGCTAGGTTTTGTCTCTAATAACTAACCTCAGAATTTCAGTGGCTAACAAAAGAAATTTATTTCTCACTCATAATGGTACACTATTCTCTGTTTCACATGATTTTCTCATTCCAGGATTCAGATTAAAGGAGGTGCTCCTAACTGGGACATGCTGTCCTCTGGGCAGAAGGAAAGAGCAATGGAAAAACCAGAGGCTGGCTCTTACAGCATCTTCTTAAATGAGGCATGTCACTCTGGCTCACAGCTTATTGGCTACAGGAGGGTGTATGGCCAAACCTGACAAATACAACTCCTTCCCCAGGAAGGGATTCTGTGGGAATAGTCCACTAAAGAAGGGCAGGCAATGTTTGGAAGCAATGATATAATCTACCACAACTAGTAGCATGAAGGTCCAGAATCTGACATTTCTAATAAATGTTTAGCCTCCTTGAGTTGATCCTATTACTGAAATCACATGAAGGTAAGTTCCTATGTCAATCACACTGACAAAATGTTCAGCAGCACCCTTCCTGCAGTCATTTACTAATGCCAACATCACAGCTTTAATAAAGGATATGGGAGGTGAGGCAGTAAAAAAGATATAAATAAAACTGTGAAACAGCAACACACTTCTAAACACACCCAAACATGGTTATAGTCATCAGCAGAATTTCTAGTCTTAAGTTTGGTAAAAATTCAGAAAGGATGTCTGAAGGTAAAGGCTGGAACTTTCAGTAAGACCATGTGAACTAACATTCTCCTAGGCTGCTTCTTATGTTTACCACTCTTATCCACCATCACCATCATCATTACCACAGATATTGTGAGTAGTAGAGGTTTTATTAGTCATTGCTTTTCTCTAATCCATCTGTGATGATTTTGCATGTATTTATAGGAACCATTTCAAATTTGTTCTGGAAAAAAAGATATGAGGCTATCACATATTAGTTATTTTTAAAACAAAATCTGACCATGCGAATAGTACTAAAATGAGAGAGTGAAAACACTAAGATAAGCCCAAGTTGTCTAATCAGAAAGGTTTAATGTAAGGAGGGATGTGGAAGTTATTATGGGAGTGAGTGGCAATCCCAGGAGTGGAAGAAAGGGCATTGCTAAAGACCAGAAATTGAGGCTAATTTTTACCCAGTTTGAAAAATAACCAAATATGAAGGGCCAACATACGGAATGAAAGATGATCTAAGTAGCAAACGGGGCTCAAACCTGGAGAAGATAAGCACAAGACAATCCCAAGGGAGACGCAGCTTGAAGGGCTCTCCATATTGAAGGACGCCGCGTGTCCACTCCCTAAATGACTTTCCACAACTCAACACCAGACTCCCCAGCTGACCAGGTTTAAGCATGCCAAGCTTCCCACCCATAGCCATGTTACTTAATGTGATTTTCAAACTGAAATCATCGATACATATTAGAGAAGAAAAGCAAAATCCACACAACTTGTGAAATGAAACCTGAGACTTCAAAGGCATTTTTTTCCAAAAGGCCACTTTAGGCTCATTCATGGTTCTTGGGGGTACATGTTTACTCTCTCTCCTCTGCTGTTGAGAGAAGCGCCAGCCCAGGAAATGACTGATAATCCAAGCGTTTATGGAAACCGTTAGAACTAGTAACAAGAACTGTAAACCTAAGAATGTTTGTGCTTAAGGGTGGATATATATGGAGTTACAACATCTAGAAAATCTTCAAACATTGCAGTGTTTCTGATACACCCCACTCTCTGGTATCACTGAAATAGCTGAAAAGTGCCTTTATAAAAAGAAGTTTGGCTTTAATTTTTTTTTTTTTTGTCTTTTTGCCTTTTCTAGGGCTGCACCTGCAGCATGTGGAGGTTCCCAGGCTAGGGGTCTAATCGGAGCTGTAGCTGCTGGCCTACGCCACAGCCACAGCAACGCAGGATCCGAGCCACGTCTGCAACCTACACCACAGCTCACGACAACACTGGATCCTTAACCCACTGACCAAGGCCAAGGATCGAACCCGCAACCACATGGTTCCTAGTCGGATTCGTTAACCACTGAGCCACGATGGGAACTCCTGGCTTTAATTTTGATAAGCATTTTCACTCATTGAAACCACAAGCAACCTGTTTGAGCTGGCTCACCTCACGATCACACTGTGTCTCCTTCCTGGAGAGCTCCTTACAGTTCCAGTACTCCCACCTGGTGGACATAAAGTCAGGGTGACAATGTGCTCTGTTCACAAGGCTAAGGGCAAATGGAAGGCACCCTGTGCTATAGGTGCAAAGCATTAAAATGATAGCAGGTGTGGGAAAAGTGATACGGGCATAGGAATAGCACCCCCTCGGGGGTGATATCGGGATTGAGTGACTCCACATTGGCTCAGAGCCTGCCACATAGCAAATACTTAATACTAGTAGACGCTTTTATTATCATTCCTCTAAGACAAAGACATGCGGTGGGCACCCATGGAAATAAGCAAAAAGTCTACCCCAACCCCACTTTTGAAGGGAACTATGGATTTTGAGGGCAGGTCTGAGATTAAGATGAAATACAAAAGGCAGACTCTCTCTCCAAGAACAGAAGTTTCACATGAGAAAATGAGAGCAAGACTATGAATTTAATGAAATTTAATGAATGTGGAGAGAAGGTTTCAGGCGAGGTCTGAGTCCACATCTTGTTATACATCATAAATTCCCACAGGAGACAGGACCCGGTTAAAATTACACACATGGAAAGGGTTCCTATTATAATTCAGAGATTCTCTACATGGAATCAAATCTCCAGGTATAATGAATGTGAAAACATTTCAGTCCCTGCACCCCTAGTTCTTCATCACAGAACCCACACTCGGAGCATCTCCAGTGCCTTGCTGGGCAAAAACCTCAGATGCATAATGAGTGTATAACCCTGCTCACCCTCTTGGACATCAGAGAGCTCTCATGGGAAGTATTATGAGTCCAGCCTTGCATCTCTGTCCTCCCCAACCACTAAGATACTCGTTAGCCATGTGCCCACATATTTTTGGCTCTTGATTACATCTAAGTTAGGACAAAGAATCTGCTGTTGATCAAATCCTTTCAGTATTACTAATTTCTAATGGTTCATCTGGGCTTATAGAAGAGAGTTGGAACTGTCTAAAATGTCTCTCTGCATTTTGAAGTTCTGGGCAGAAAGCTGAAGGACCCCAGGGCTCAAGATGCATTTTTATCTATTCTTCCAAGAAAAGGCTGTAACTCTCCAAGATAAAGGAAGATGTGAGAAGTGACCAGCCAGCTTTCTTGATGGGTAGGGATGAATTTAGATTATTGAGGATGGTGGACTCCTGCAGAGGCTGGAGCATTTTTGCATGGGCTGGAAGGAATACATCTGGCAGAAAAGTATCAGCCTCTACAGGGAAGGAAAATGCCCAGGTAAAACTGCACTCTTACAGAGAAAACCATGTAGGACATGAGAAGAACAGTAACAAGCAGAGCAGACTGATAAGTCTTCAAAGAAAAGAGAGAACTGGATTGGGAATGGTACTAGGACCTCATATGTTTATATATAAATTAACAAAGTGTAAGGTTATGAATCAAGTTAGCTTGAAATTTTCACCAAAGGAGATGAACACTGTGTAGACAAAAGAAGGTATGGTTAGAAGGGACAGGCAGCTAGAACTTGGTGTTGGAAGCGCATTACTTTAACAGAAACGGCAACTAAAGTTTATGGAGCACTTACTCTGTGTCACAAGTTCAAGGTATTTTACAAGTATTATTATCTGTATTTTGCAGTCTCAGACGACAGACTGAGGCACAGAGAGAAGTTGGAACTAGGATTTAAATGCAGCATTCGGAATCAGTATCTGAGTTTTTAAGCACTGTCTCTCTAAAAGATTAGAACTAGTCAATATGGGCTAAGAGAGATTCATAAGCTACAAAGTGAAATCACTGTGAGATCAGTTCAGTTGGAAGTAAAATGACAGAGAAAGAGAAAAGTGAAATTCTTATAAGATTGGCATCCTGTCCAGACATCTGATACAATAATGCAGTTTAATTCAGAGGAAGAACTGGCAGAGAGACAAATGCAGTAGTGATTGGCAATTTCGGCTGTCAGGAAAGCTGTTGTCCAAATGCCCTCCCTTCCTCGGCTTGGGTTCTGAGAAATCAAAGTTGGCAAAGGCAATTTCACACCAAGACTGCAAGGGACACAGAGGAATCACAGGAACAGGGTGGAAACTTTGAGTTAGGAGGCAGGCAAATGGTCCTGTTTGCAAAAAGCAGGCAGAGTGGGTAGGGACGAGGAGCCTGCAAATTATGAAGGAAGGCTTAGTGTCAACCCACATCAAAATTATATTTAAAAATATAGTTTGTGAGCATATAGAAATGAAGCCATCTAAAAACCACTGAATCATACTTCTTATTTTGCAGAGGTGAAGATAATACTCTAGATGTAGGTCAATGATTTCCAGTTCCTTCAACTCCATCCTTTCCTGGCTAGAACCTATCGTGCCCACCGGAGTAGAAAGTGTACCAGCCATCTCAGCAGGCTGGCTGTGATGGCAGTGAGGAATTTGGTGTCAGTCCTTCTGTCACCAGTCAGGCATCCAGTGAGCCTGAAGAAAAATTCCTATTGACTGCCTATTTCTACTCTTCACTGTTTTGGCCTAGATCCTATGAAAAGGCTTTTAGCTTAGCTGCTTTGTCTTGCTCACCAATTCTCGAGTGTCCTAAAGGCTTACCCTTTGCTCTAACGCACTCTTGTCCAGCTTCCTTTAGTTCTAGCCACTGACCCATTTTAAGTGGACTGATGACATTTAGGCAGAGGCAGTGTGATCTATTGCACATCTATATGTTTCTCTACAAGAGAGAGGAAAGGGCAGAATTACTGTTTATGTGCAGTCTCAGTGTTAGTAGCTACTGCCAAGTTGCCCTCCAGTGTATCTGTTCAGATTCGCACGCCTACCAGAGTGTATGAGAGCACTTGCTCACCCACACCCATGCCAAAAGCACCAATTTTTAAGTGGAATATTATCAGATTGGAGGGCTTCCAGAGGAGAGCAAACAGAATGGTAGAGTATGGCATCTTCTAAAAGAAACTTCAGATGCTTAAACTAAAAGAGAGAAATTTTAAAGAGCTCTCATGTGGAAGAATTCAAATTATTCTTTTTTATCTCTAGGGTGGGTAAAGTTCTGCCTTCCCACACGTAGCTACAAGGCAAGTAAGTCCACTCACACCTGGCTCTAAATTCCATGGCATTACTTGTTCCTAAAGATGCTAATGACTCCAATTATTTGTATAATGACCACAGGGCAAAATATCAGCTGAATAACCTATCTTTTTTTTGGTAGCATGTTTGCTAAAGAGCTGACTCCATCTTATAAGGTAATTGGAACAATGCAGTGCTTTTTCTCATTTTTTATTTGCACACTGATATTAAGATGACATGTCTTAGATAAAAACTGTCTAATAGCCAATTAACTTGTGAAAAGATGTTCAATCTCATCGGTAATTTTGAAACTACAAGTAAAGACAGATTTTTTTTTAAAGATGGAAAAGATATAAAAGACAAAAGCTTTTTGCAAAGGTATAAGGAAATGAACACTTTGACATACTGTTGGGTAGAGTATAAACGGATACAATCCTTCTGGAAATAAATCTAACAATGACAGAAATACAAATGTACACATGCATTAACAATTCTATTTCTAGGAATTCATCCTAAGAAAATAATTATGGATATGCACAATGACTGAGTTAATACGGAAATCCAAAGTTTTCCTTTTTTTTTCTTTTTACAGCTGCACCTGCAGTATACGGAAGTACCAGGGCTAGGAGTGGAACCAGAACTGTAGCTACCAGCCTATGCCACAGCCACGGCAATGCAGGATCTGAGCTGCATCTGTGACCTATACCACGCGCAGCTTGCAGCAACACTGGACCCTTAACCTAGTGAGTGAGACCAGGGATCAAACCTGCAACCTCATGGACACTATGTGGGGTTCTTAACCCGCTGAGTCACAATGGGAACTCCCCAAAGGTATTTACTTATACTAATGAAAAATTGAAAACAATCTAAATATCCATCCCTGGAGGTTTCGTTAAATTAAGGTATTAGGTATAATGGAATACATGTAGCCATTAAAGTCTTGAAGGAGATCTGTATGCTGGTTTATTTCTATTTTACCCTCTAGATCTATTTTTCACCCTTGTCTACCCTGCCTTGTGCCCCAGAAGGGGTATCAATGGGCCCTCTTGTCTCTGGCTTCCAGCTGGGTTTGGCTGCTGGGAGGAAGTGGTAGAAATGAATACCTGGGAAGCACCAGAAAATCTACTCAATATTCTGTGATAACCTATATGGGAATGGATATATGGATATGTATAACTGTATTACTTTGCTGTACAGCAGAAATTAACACAACATTGTAAGTCAGCCATACTTTAACAAATTAAAAAAAAAACTATTAGTGTAATAGTGGAAGATAGTGCAGTCTGAGTTCATCCCTCTGTGTTTCCTCCCTGCTGAGGCCCCCTGGGGTGGCTGTGTCCCTCTTACAAAAGCCTTGGAAGAGGCTACCTTCCAAGGTCCTCTCCTGCTGCTACCTTCCTAGGTCCTAGTAAGCAACTTCCCTTGACCTTTTAGACCTAGGAGTGGTAACAGCTCTAACTCCCCACTCTTGCTCTGCTCAGGGGGCTTCACCAGCCTTTGCTGGTTCCCTTTAACCATACCACAGTCCTATAATACAGGTTAAACATCTGCCACCCACTATTGACAGTTCAAAGACAAAGGAGTAAAGAAATACAGAGAATTCCGTCTTAACAAGTCCACAGTTATATATCAAAACATATGTCACTGCTTATGGGACACAACAAAATTTAGATGCACACAGAATTTTAAATGCACAAAAATTTGCAACTTTTTATGCTAGTTACTATACCTTGTGTTAGAGTGCCATCTAAAAAGAAAAGCTGAAAGTATCAAGCTGAGAGTTGAAAAAGAAAAAGTAACCCAGTTCAAAACACTGTATCAAATGGGAGCATGTACTAAAGTGTCAGGGTGATAATAAGGACCCACAGACAACCACAGATTTAAATAAAGCAGTAAGAATCCCACTGAGGGAAGAAAGGTCAGGTATCTAAACAATTATATGATTAACTTCTCTAATATACTTTAAAAATAAAAGTAGAAAAATGAAAACATACATATCAGCCTTAATTTTAAAACTTTAGGAAGATTCCTAAATAATGAGAATAGCTTCTTCCTCAATACCAAGACATGTTTAGTATATATTAGCCTATGTTTCAAAAAAATTATCTAAATACATGACATCATACCAAGGTCAGATTTTAAGGATCTGGTGTTGCCATGAGCTGTGGTGTAGGTCACAGACATGGCTTGGATCCCATGTTGCTGTGGCTGTGGTGTAGGTCTGCAGCTGCAGCTCCGATTAGACCCCTAACCTGGGAACCTCCGTAAGCCACATCTGCGGCCCTAAAAAAACAAACAAACAAACAAACAAAAAGCGAGAGATAGAGATAGAGATAGAGAGAGAGAGAGAGAGAGACAGAGAGAGACAGAGAGAGAGATTAGTTATGCCTTTTTTGATACTGCCTCAAACAAAAAAAACTGGCAAGATAATGATAGTCACGACACCAATAACTTACATTTGTGAGGGCATTTTAACTTTAAATACTTTCACGTCTGTGGTACAAGGCTCTAGAACAGAGATAAGAACAATTAAAATAATGTATAAGGCTAACGAAAACTGAAATGTCAGCTTAATCAAATAACATCTTTTAAAGCTTATATTAAAACATAAAAAGATTTTAAAAAGAAAATCTCATTATATTGTCCACTCTACCTTCCCAGAAACCTCTCCAATTATTCTCTAATTCCAAAGAATTTCACCACCTGCTTAATCTTTGTTCTTCTGGGATATTGTTGAAGAATGAATACATTTTTCAGAGACTCCAGGACATAGTGAATCACTTAAGGTGCCCCGAATCCTAATCATGTTTACCGTGCAGTGTTTGCAATTCAGCAAATATTAGGACTAAGAGAACCATTTTGGTTATTATAATGTGGTTTTAAATGATTCTTATCAAATTTTATCATGGTTTTATGAATAATTATGAGTGATCCATTTAAAAGCCCCACATAAAAATTAGCACTGTGATAATCTAACATTAGCATAAATTCATATCCAATTAGCTCCCCTGCTGACTGGAAATTCATCTTCTCCATATCTTGACTAGAAATATTCAGAAATATCAATATATTGATAGTATACAGGAGGAATAAATATCTTGAATAATTTAGGCATTTGTTACCTGAGAAATTTGAGGTGAACAGACAGTTCACATTAAGTTATACATACATAGATGGACATGAGAAGCCCTCTTCTTATATCTATACTATATGCACTCTATACACACCTGCCACTTCGAGCACAGGCTTCCATGATAATGGTGGATGAATGTTCCAAAGGCAGTGCTGGAGCTGAGGCCACCACGACTACACTTCAAACAATAGAAAGAGAAGAGCAGAGAGGGCCATAGGGTAATGCTCCAGCACTTTCTCCTTTTAAAGAGAGAACATTGTCCAGCAACGTTAGCTTCTCATTGGCAAGGGAGTCTCACATGTACAACTCTCAATAAAACCAGGTTTCTTCCATAGAGGCCCAAGAAATATGAATGTTGTAAGAGTGTGCCAGTTGATCGTAATGTATCTTAACTCCTCAAGAGTCATGGTTAAAGAAATTGCTTCTTGGAGAGTTTCCTTAATCACTCAAACCAAAGACATTAATTAAAAGGAGTATTTGTCACTTGTCACCAGCATCCATTCTGTCTTTTCTCAGCAACAGCCCTGATTTTTATTTGGGTATCCAGCCATGCCCCACTGTTAGTCCATGTGGCCCAGGGTCGGCCCATCCCTAGTTCTAGAGATTGAACATATCACCTGGGCTTAGGCCAGATCAGCCCAGTGCTGGACAGGTGATTGGTTCATGAGGTGAGCACATGATCTAAGCTAGTCCAATCAGAATGAATCTCCAGACTTTTACTAGAAAAAATACAAATGTTCCTTACTTGCCTTATTTCCACTGCTTCCACATCATCTAAAACATTGTCTGGAACAAAGTAGATACATAATAAATTGACTGAATGTTAAATGTCTATGAATGGAGCTAAAAGTTGAAGGAAAAATTGGACTTTGATGACATTGTTTGAATCTCTGTACCACAGCTAAATCTACCCCTAGGTCATTCAGTTACTAAGTCAGTAAATTTTCTTTGTTTGCTTATATCAGTTTGAGTCTGGATTTCTCTCACTTGTAGCCAAAAGGTAATAGAGAAATAGTCTAAGCCAGTAAGGGCTTGATAACTCATTAGGTTCAGAATATGTCAATCATTTCTACTTGGTAAAAGAGATAAAAACAGAGAGCATATTTAATGAGAAGAATTTTGGAGCATGAAGTGATGAGGATTCATCTTCCAATGACATATTCTATGTTTAAAAATCAGTGAGTCTTTTCAGTAAGTGGTGTTGGAATAACTAAACATTCACAAGCAGCTGTCCAGTTTTCCCAGCACCACTTGCTGAAGAGACTTTTTGCCATTTTATATTCTTGGGTTTTGTGTTGAAGATTAATTGACCATAGGTATCTGGGTTTATTTCTGGGTTCTCTATTCTGTTCCATTGGTCTGTATATCTGTTTTTGTACAAATACCACCAATGTCTTGATTACTGTAGCTTTGTAATATTGTCTGAAGTCTGGAAGAGTTGTGCCTCCTGCTTGTTTTTTTGTTTTTTTTTTTTTCCCTCAGGATTGCTCTGGCAATTCTGGGTCTTTTATAGTTCCATATACATTTTTGGATTGTTTTAGTTCTGTGAAAAATCTCAGGTAATTTGATAGGGATTGCATTAAATCTGTAGATTGCTTTGGGTAGTTATGGCCATTTTAACAATATTCATTCTTTCAATCCAGAAGCATGGAACATCTTTCCATTTCTTTGAATTCTCTTTAATTCCCTTGAGTAATGTTTTACAGTTCTCAGCATATAAGTCCTTCACCTCCTTGGTTACATTTATTCCCAGGTATTTGATTTTTGGGAGTGCAATTTTAAAAGGTATTGTATTTTTGTACTCCTTTTCTAATATTTCATTGTTAGTATACAGAAATGCAACCAATTTCTGAATGTTAATCTTGAATCCTGCTACTTTGCTGAGTTCATTGATCAGTTCGAGTAGCTTTTGTATGGAGTCCTTAGGGTTTTCTATATATAGTATCATGTCATCTGCATAGAATGACAATTTTACCTCTTTTCTTCCAATTTGGATACCTTTATTTCTCTTGTTTGTCTGATTGCTGTGGCTAGGACTTCCAATACTGTGTTGATTAAAAGTGGTAAGAGTGGGCGTCCTTGTCTTGTTCCAGATTTTAGTGGGAAGGTTTTCAGCCTTTCTTCATTGAGTATTATATTGACTGTGGGTTTTGTCGTAAATGGATTTTATCATGTTAAGGTATGTTCCCTCTATACCCACTTCAGCATGAATGGATGTTGGATTTTGTCGAATGCTTTTTCTGCATCTTTTGAGATGATCATGTCATTTTTGACTTTTGTTAATGCAGTGTATGATGTTGATTGATTTGCATGTGTTGAACCATCCTTGTGAACTTGGGATGAGTTCCTCTTGATCATGGTGTATGATCTTTTTTGTGTGTTGTTAGATTCAGTTGATCAAAATTTTGTTGAAAATCTTTGCATCTATATTCATCAAAGATATTGGCCTATAATTTTCTTTTCTGGTAGTATCTTTGTCTGATTTTGGTATTAGGGTGATGGTGGCTTCATAGAATGTCTTTGGGAGTGTTCCTTCTTCTTCCACTTTTTAGAAAAGTTTAAGAAGGATGGGTATAAGTTCTTCTTTGTATGTTTTGTAGAATTTGCCTGTGAAGCCATCTGGTCTTAGACTTTTGTTTATAGGGAGTATTTTTATTACATATCAAATTTCATTTCTAGTGAGCAGTCTGTTAAATTGGTCTATTTCTTCTTGACAAATGATGCAACCAACAAGTGCTTAGTCTCCAAAATATACAAACAACTCATACAACTCAACAGTAAAAAAAAACAAATAACCCAAATGAAAAATGGGCTGAAGGCCTAAATAGACATTTCTCCAAAGAAGACATGGATGACCAACAGGAACATGAAAAAATGCTCAATATCACTAATTAGAGAAATGCAAATCAAAACTACAATGAGGTACCACCTCCACTGGTCAGGATGGCTATTATTAATAAGTCTACAAATAACAAATGCTGGAGAGGGTGTTGAGAAAAGGGAACTCTCCCGCACTATTGCTGGGAATGTAAATTGGTACAACCACTGTAAAAAACACTATGGAGGTACCTCTGAAAACCAAACATAGAACTACCATATGATCCAACAATCCCACTCCTGGGCATATATCCAGACAAAACTTTCATTGAAAAAGATACCTGCACCCTTCGTTCACTGCAGCATTATTCACAATAATCAAGACGTGGAAACAACCCAAATGTCCATCAACAGATAATCAATTAAGAAGATGTGGTACATATACTCAATGGAATATTACTCAACCCTAAAAAAGAACAAAATTATGTCATTTGCAGCAACATGGATGGAACTAGAGACTCTCATACTAAATGACATTTAAGTTAGAAAGAGAAAGACAAATACCATAGGATATAACTCATATCTGGAATCTATGGCACAAATGAACTTAACCACAGGAAAAAAAAACAAACTCATGGACATGGAGAACAGACTTGTGGTTGCCAAGGGGGAGGGGAAGGATTTGGATGGACTGGGAGTTTGGGGTTAGTAGATGAAAAGCATTGCATTTGGAGTGGATAGGAATGAGGTCCTGCTGTGTAGCACAGGGAACTATTATCCAGTAACTTGTGGTGGAACATTATGGAGGATATGTGAGAAAAAGAATGTGTATGTGGGTATCTGTGTGTGTATATATATCCATATCCACATATATGTATATGTATATGTATATATGTATGGATGGGTGACTGGGTCACTTTGCTATACAGCAGAAATTGACAGAACATTGCAAATGAACTATAATAAAATTTTTAATTAAAAATAAAGATTAAAAATTTTAAAAACATTTTGAAACCAAACTTCTATTTACCAAAGGGGAAATGTTCAGGGGAGGGATAAATTAGGGAGTTGGTACTGACATACACACCCTACTATATATAAAATAGATGGGGAACAAGAACCTATTGCAATTTCCTGTAGCACAGGAAAATCTACTCAATACCGTGTAATAACCTACAGGGCAAAAGAATCTAAAAAGGAATGGATCTGGAGTTCCCATCGTGGCTCAGTGGTTAGTGAATCTGACTAAGAACCATGAGGCTGCGGGTTCGATCCCTGGCCTTGCTCACTGGGTTAAGGATCCGGCGTTGCCGTGAGTTGTGGTGAAGGTGGCAGACGCGGCTCGGATCCTGCGTTGCTGTGGCTGTGGCGTAGGCCAGCAGCTACAGCTGCTGTTAGACCCCTAGCCTGGGAACCTCCATATGCCGCAGGTGCGGCTCTAGATAAAGGCAAAAAGACAAAAAGAATAAAAAAAAATAAAAAGGAATGGATCTATGTATATGTATAACTGATTTACTTTGCTGTATGACTGAAATTAACAGAGCCTTGTTAAGTCAATTATATTCCAGTAAAATGAAAAAGCAAGCAGGCAAACAAAAGATGTGTAAAGGACAGGAAGGAGTGTGCCTGGAAACTGCATACAAATAAAATGGGTGTGAGATATGATTTGGTGCCAATAAAACCACTGTGGCTAAATTTCTAAAAAGTATGATCAGGTATCCAACCACTCAAGGGTCTAGATTCAGATTATGGGTGGAGCTACAAGCAAGAATAAAGGAAGCATGGTAAAAAGGGTGGGGTACTCTTATTGAATTTAACCATTTCCAACCAAAATTACTCAAGTGTCTTGTTTGTAGACTAAATCTTCAGTAGAAGTTTATTATACAAGTTCATATTTATAATATTTTGTGATAAATTCCAAGACTTGTGAAAATACAGTAATCAATACAATGAGGTAATAGCATAAGGATAACCCAATGGAAAGGAATGGAGAGCCTAGAAATAGTCTCATGCTTACATGGTCATTTGATTTTTTGCAGGGATGCCAAAGCAATCCAGTGGGGAAAGGAAGGGTTTTTCAATGAATGAGGAGTAAACTGCTCATATACATGATCAGGGGAGGGAACCCAATCCTTATCTCATACACAAAAATTCATTTAAGATGGATAACAGACATTATAGCAGTTAAAACTATAAAGTTTCTAGCCTAGAAGAAAGCACAGGAGTATTTTTTGTGACCTAAAAGACAGGAAGAAATCTCTTAAAGAGGACACAGAAAGCAAGAAAAAAAAAGTGGATAAATTTATCTTCAAAATTTAAAAGCTCTCTCTTAAAGACATTGTTAAGAAAATGAATAGGCTATCCACTAACTAGAAGAAAATTGTTGCAAAGCTTGTATCTGATAAAGGAACAGTGTCTCTGATACTTTCAGGAATACCTACAACTCAATAATTAAAAAGACAAACAACCCAAAACAGGACACTGAAACAAGATTCAAGTGATGTTTCATGTAGAAAATCAACCAGATCCTTGAGAAAAGAATTAACCCAATATCTTTTCTCCTTCCTTTTTTGGCCACCCCACAGCATATGGAGTCCCTGGGCCAGGGACTGCAGCTGCAGTTGCAACGTAAGTCATAGCTGAGGCAACACTGGATCCTTAACCCACTGTGCTGGGCCAGAGATAAAACCTGCATCCCAGCACTCCCAAGACATGCCAATCCCATTGTGCCACAGCAGGAACTCCCACCCAAAACATTTATCACCCTCATATTTTACCCAAATTCCGTATACAATGAAAGAACATTTAATATTTTTACAAGATGACATTAATTGACATATAGGCATGTCCACTGTAAAGAAAATCTGATACAAAAATTTCCTCCATGTATTAACCTCATCCTGATTAATTCTTTGAAAAATATGGGTAATAACAACTCACACACAAAAAACTGAGTTACATATAATTACTTTTTTATTTCACAACCTTTTAAAAATATAAACCATAGAGTACTTTGAAAAACAGACACAGAATAATCACTTAGCAGTCATAATAATACAAAAAGAAAGTAACACAGAATGAACTGCACAATAGAATAAAATAATCTCTGCTGACTCCTTCTGACCAGGAACACACTAGAGATGTTAAGTGGACCAGTACTACCACTTTCCATCATCAGTTATCACTAAAATCAGTCTCAGGCCCTATTCCCAGGAGATCATTCCATTTACACAAGAATACATATTTCAATGTGTATTCAATTAACATCTTCAATTTAGGGCCAAAATGCCATATTTCTTTTTCCTCTGGGAGACAAGTTCAATGGCAAGGTGGAACAGTGCAGACTCTGGAACACCACCTATATAACTTGTTCAAACCACTCCCAGCAAGTTCTAAAACATGAGAAAGGTGTGTACTATGCTCTGCAGTACAATAGCCACTAGCCACATGTGGCTATTTATATTTAAATTATTTAAAGTTAAATAAAATTAAAATTTACTTCCTCAGTCACACTAGCCATATTTCAAATATTCATTAGCCACACGTGGTTAGCGGCTACCATATTAATGCAGATATAGAACATTTCTGTCATCACAGAAAGTTCTTTTGGACAGCCCTGGATGTGGGAAGTGTTTCTTCTCCCTTTGCTTAGACAGGATGTAGGCTGCTTATGGAAGCAGCTTTGAGAAGCAGTTCTCCCAAGATATTCCTAGACTGGTGGTGGAATCACAGAAGGGAGAAAAGTAGCCTTTCTTTTCATAGAGTACCTTCCCCTGTGCATGGAAAGGATGATACTTTTATGGGGATCAAATATTCAACTAGAGTTCACCACAAATCTGACAGGAAGATTAGAGAAGAGATAAATGAAAGAGATGTAGAAGCCGCAAGGTAGAACATTCCTTATCCTATTTCAAACCTCCATGAAGAGATTATGTCCTCCAAGAAAGTGTGCAGGTTCCCAGGGTCCTCCTCTAGAAAAGCCTGATGGGGTCAAGGATACTGGCTGAGAGAGAAGGTCAGTGCTGGCAAGTGTTTCATGGGAAGACCTAGTATGTCTTCACTCTCTCAGAGCAAAGCAGTATTGCTTGGAGTGTTGCCAGTTGTGAAAGAGCCACCATTTTGATCTGTTTCAAACATCACGCTTCTTTACTACTGCATTTTGTATCCACGGCGCAGACTACCATTTGTTCACCCAAGATCCACCATCATCTTCATCCTTATCAAAAGAACTCAGATTTTCATTAAAGGAGTTAGTGTCCATCTACAAAAACTACATTTCTCAGGCAACCTTAGAGATAGCAGGAGCCAATGACACAGTCTGGCCAATGAGATATAAGCAAAAGCTGTTGGGCTGCCAAGAAAACTCTTTCAAAGGAAGCCAACTCAAACAGGCATGCCCTGTTTTCCCTTTGGGCCTCCTCCACCTTCCTGCCGGAACTGCAGCAACCATCTTGGAACCTAAGGGAAAAGTCATGGGAACCTCAGAGACCACCTTGACCCTAAACATCATCGTGAGCTGCTGAACCAACACCAGTAATAGCCTACCTCCAAATTCTTTGTTACATGAGAACAAAAGAAACCCCTACCTTAAGCCATTGCTCAGTCCAGTAATTTCAAGACAGCAATCCATCTTGATTCCCAATAAGAAAGCTTTTCATCTGAAAGTAAAAAATATCTTGCCTGAAGAATCTGTACTCAAATTCTTATATGGTAAGATGCTAACCACTCAAATAATTAATCAGTTTTTTTTTTTTTTGCATTTTAGGGCCACACCCATGGCATATGGAAGTTTCCAGGCTAGGGGTCGAATCAGAGCTATAGCTGCTGGCCTACACCACAGCAACTCAGGACCCAGCCATGTCTGCAACCTACACTGCAGCTCATGGCAACCCCAGATCCTTAACCCACTGAGCAAGGCCAGGGATCGAATCTGTGTCCTCACGGTTACTAGTCAGGTTTGTTTCCACTGTGCCACAACGGGAACTCCCAGATCATTATTTAATTTATAACTTTATTTTGTGCAGACAAATTAAGAAATGGAGAACTGAAATTTTACTTCACTGATGCAAACTGAAAAAAAAAAAAAACATCAAAGATCTACAATTCAACATGTAAGTTTCCCTTGTATGTGACACAGATACCTGACAGTGATTTCTTAATGGTCTCAGAGTTTTTACTGTGGATTTAGCTTAAATAAGCACAAGCACCTCAGAGTAACTATAAAAATTAAAAATAAAATAACAGTATTCTGCAAGTACACTCTATGTACTACATTAGTACTGTTAGTATTCTAAAAGCCTAAATGATTTAACCATTTACAATGTTTAAATTTTTGAGCATTTAAAATTTTTACTTGCACTTGTTTTGAAACTATAGACAGAATTGGAAACATGAAATGTCAAGCTAAAAATGGGATATTTCACATTTTTTACTCACCTAGTTCCAAGTTTCCACCCCTGCAAGTGAACCAAAAACAAATCCTGGCACCTTGTCATTCCCAGAAAAGCCAGTGCATGGCACACTCTGGGTAAATTTTCTCTTATTCTGTGGAATCACACCAGATGGCATCAGTCCCGCATCTACAGCTGTGTCTTAAAATTGAAGTTCAGACACAGGAATCTACTTTATTAGACATTTTAGATTTTGCAGGTGTGATTGTGATGTCATTCTCATTCAACTTAAAATGCTTATCTTCCCAAGTAGAACTGCAGATTCATTGCACTTACAAGTTTGGAAATCAGTGAAACAATCAAGATTATCCTAATGAGATTTGGAATCATTTTAAACAGCTAAAATTTAGAAACAAAAATGAAATAAGGACAGTTGAAATAGAACAGTAATATTATACCATAATTGAATTATAGCCCATTTCCTTGTAATGTAAGAAATTCAACTCATCTTCTAATATTGCTGAAAAGTCACTAAAAACCTTTTATTGAAAATAAAGTAGAGCAATGTCCTACAATCAAGTTACATTTATATAATAAGCAGTTATTTTAAATGTTTCTGATTTTTCAAACATTCCAATGTCTAGTTCACTGTCTTCCAAAATAAACTTGGTATAGTTAAGAGTCAAGACCATGGTGTGGTCCATGGATGAAGCGGCCAACATGTACAAACCTGGAACCTAGACCACTATGGGTTTTAGAGCATTAGATCAGAATATGTAGAGTTACCATATGATCCAGCAATCCCATTCCTGGGCACATATCCGGAAAGACAAAAACTCTAAACTGAAAAGATACATGCACCCCAATGCTCATAGCAGTACTATTTACGATAGCCAAGACATGGAAGCAACCTAAATGTCCACTGACAGATTAATGGATAAAGATGTGGTACATAAATGGGTAAAGAAGATGTGGAACACTACTCAGCCAAAACAAGAATGAAATAATGTCATTTTCAGCAATATGGATGGTCCCAGAGATTATCATATTAAGTAAAGCAAGTCAGGGCAGAGAAAGACAAGTGTTATATGATATTATTTATACGTGGAATCTAAAAAAAAAAATGATACAAATGAACTTATTTCCAAAACAGAAACGGACTCACAGAGATAGAAAACAAACTTATGGTTATCAAAGGGGAAACTACGGAAGGGATAAATGAGGAGTTTGGGATTCATAGATACACACTACTATATATAAAACTTTAAACAACATGGTCTGATTGTATAGCATAGGGAACTATACTCAACATCGTGTAATAACATATAACAGAAAAGAATCTGAAAAAGAGTATATATATATATGAATATATCTAGGAGTTCCCATCATGGCGCAGTGGAAATGAATCCAACTAGGAACCATGAGGTTGTGGGTTCAATCCCTGCCCTCTTTCAGTGGGTTAAGGATCTGGTATTGCTGTGAACTGTGGTGTAGGTCACAAATGTGGCCCGGATCCTGCATTGCTATAGCTGTGGTTGGCAGCTGTAGCTCCAATTGGACCCAGAGCCTGGGAACCGCCATATGCCATGGTGTGGCCCTAAAAAAAAAAAAAGAATATATCTGAATCACTCTGCTGTATACCAGAAACTAAACTAATACAGCATTGTAAATCAACTGTACTTCAATTTTTTTTTAATGTGTACAAGTAGCAAAAAATGTTTGTTTCAAAAGTAGTTCTATTGTGGGAGATTAGTTTATGTTGGTTCTGAAAAAATGATAATTGAATAAATGAATAGAACAAGGTAGCTCATATACAGGTGTAAAAGTTTCAAAAGCAAGATCTCTAACAAAGCAAGGGTGAAGCAGGAGCTCAGCAGCAGCAAGTCCTGAGAACAAATGTGAGAATCCTTAATCCCCAGAGTTTCAGGCCAAGTCCTAGGCAGGGACTAGGTAATAGAAAAAAAAAATTCACTTTGCCTGGATAAATGGGACATAATAATTAATGAATTTAATTCTGAGGAGATTATAAAATGGCACTGGCCACGGCAGAGAAAGGAAATCACTCTTTTTGTAGTAAACTGACTTAGTAGAACAAACAAAGAGATTGGCGTAATACTGGGATGGCAGCAAGCTACTCACCCAGGGTTCTCTATAGTCTCCAGTCTAGAAGAGCTGGGATGGTTTAAACTTCTGGATACTAGTGGCATTGCTATGAAGAATAAAGGATTGCAAAATTGAATCAAGCAGGTGGTTAAAATAATTTGCATTCTGTTTTTATAAAGTATGAAGTGATTGCTTTCCATCCTTATAAGCCACTATTATTGCTTATTAATTAATCCCACACTTATCTTCAAAGTCCATATTAACTATTCAGCTGTATAACTGAATTCCCCTGCAGAGGTGTCAACCAATTAGGGAACTATTGTTCAAAGTACAATATAGACCCACTGCAGTTGATTCTAGGATTCAAACTGGGAATTCAAATCAGGTCTTAGTATACCATCAATGAAGAGAGGTGTGTATATATACAAGTGAGGGTTTGCTCATGACATTATATTTAAAACAAACCACTTACTTCATTATCAACAGTTCTATTCTAGTAAAGTGAAATAGAAAATGCGGGAAATCACCTGACCGTCTCAGGCCAAAACTTTCCCCATAAATATTCACCTAAGTGAGCCTGTTCTTCCTTCTCTTGGATTAATGTAACTGTCTTCCACTTCATTTTCATATTACCAATTTATTTTGTTGTTTTTTAGCCTTTCTACATGGTCTGTCTTTGTGCCTAAAATTAATAAATATTTTCAGTGTCGGTCATGACATGGGCAGCTTATCTTACCCCAAACATGACTCAATCCAGATCTTCCCTTATTGAAGACAAATTATATCTGCATTAGATATTTCAACTTCAAGAGCCCCTGTACTGTTTTCCAAGAGTGAAAAAATAATAATTAAAATTGCAACTACTCCTCACACCATTCTAATTTTTATGATCCTCTACCTAGAGACTGATTCTTGTACTCCTGCACTGTGTTAGGAATCTGTTTGGCTCCTTGTTTCCAGTAGAAGCTCTGAGTGAGAGTGAGCTCTTTATTTCCTTGCACCCATTTCCTCCATCCCAACCTCTCACTTTTTTAGGCCCTGGGTTTTCATAAGTTTAACTAAGGACAAGGTGAAACCAAGGATGGTCCCCACCTACCGTCGCAGAAAACTTCCATTTCTGGTTGTTCCAGCCTCCGTGGAGTGTTCCTGGTCACCCCATTGCAACTGCATCTGTGGTCCTCTGTGCACCAGCCCAGGGCAGTAGCTAGGCTCCAGGACTCCAGAGTGTGGAAACTGAGGAAAAAGTATCTGGAAGATGAAGTTGTTATTTCCCAAACATTACCCGGAGGGTACTTAGGACACACTGGTGATAAGTTTACTCCTGCCCATCAATCTTCCCGCAAATGTTCTAATCATGGAGGACAGCTTCTCTCTGCCTGTCGCTTTTCCTGATGCCCTGCAATGTGTAAACTGCCTCTATTCTCCAGCCTTCCGTGGCAACCCCCAGGAATCTCCCAATGACTCCCACTCTAACATTCACCCTCCTGCTGTTTCAGATTCTCAATCTACCACCACAGCAATCCACAGGCAACTCTGGGGTCCACATCTAGCATAGGAGGAGGGATCAAGGGGAAGAAGGGATTCCTCACTAAAAAATGAGCCACTGAATCCCTGTTCCTGGCACCGCTGGCTGAATCCCAATTAGCTAATGCACAGAGATATTTAAAGCAGTACTTGGAAAAATCCAAATGAGCCCCGTTTCCTCCTGTTTCTTATCCCAAAGGTTAGGCTGATATTCGATTTTGTCTCGAAGTGGCTGAGCTGAATTATCTGAATAATTTAGTTTTCTAGCCCTTGGGTACAGGATAAAATGCAGTTAAGATCTTGCAGGTGCTCAAAGCCATTACAGCTCCAAAAGCTGAACTTTCGAGCATATTTCCCCGCCCCGGAAAAGCTTAGGGTCCCCGCTTAAGAGCACAGCACCAGCCCAGACCCAAGATACCCACCGTCCCTGACATCCGAGCCCCTAGCAATCCAGAGGAGGGGAGAAAGTTGTCCCTTTGCAAACCCCTCCCATGCCCAAACGGACCTGCCAGCGCTGCAGCCGAGCCTGGTCCTAGAACCTGGGCAGCCGCGTGGCCAGAGAATCCAAGCCAAGACCCAGCCCGGAGCCAGCCCGGCTCCATGCCCTTCCGCCAGTGTCCGTGCGGTGCTGGTCACACGGCTTGCTCTCGGGAGAAGCCCCAAGGCTCCCGGTGCAGCGACAGGCGCCCGGGCTGGAGAGCCCCGGCAGTGCTGGCCACGGAGTTCTTCAGCTGCTTGATGACCACAAAGAGCAGGAGAAAAAGTAAGAAGAGCAGGAAGAAGAAGAGCGCCAGGTAGAGCAGAAAGTTGAGCTCCCACTCCATGCTGGAGGCACCGGTGCTCGGTGCCCTGCGAGCTCAGAGCCGGTTGTCTCTGGCGGACAAGGCGCGCCGCCTGCGTCCCACCTCCCGTCTCCTACCGCCGGCACAGGGGCGCCTCGCCTTAGGCGCCAGCTCTCAGGTTCGTTAGCAGCTTCCTCCAGATCAGAGGAAACGCGCCAAGGAGCTGTGTAATCCCGGTTCTCACTCGCCCAGTTGGCACAACAGCCTTCCGCTGCACTGAGATCCTCTCCTGCACTCGAAGGTGCATGAGCGGATTTTTCTAGGAACGAACTTCAGCAGGCGGAGACACCAGAAGAGGTCACGGCTCAGCCTCCCAGGGGGCATTGGGACTGGTGTTTTGCAATCTCAAAATTTCCACCCCCAACATCCAGCGGGTCTCTAGCCCCTTCCCTTCCTAATTCATTTGTTTCATTATATCCCCTTGTTCAGGCTTTCCTAAAGGGCAGGCGATGCCATGGCCCAGAGACACAAAAGTATGAGAGCTGACAGTAAAGGTGGGGTCTAAGGGGCTGTGAAATGACTTAAGGGTACCTGATTGAATGCAAGTTCAAGCTGCCTCGCTCTTCGGAACTGCAGAAGCACTTGGTAAAGTGATTTTTGCGGACAGCATCAGGTCATTTAGAAAGGCATTAAAGAGAAAATGCATGTCAAAAGTTATATTGCACAGAGCTTCGGATGTTGACTTAGATTTCTTTGGTGGAAAACAAAAACAAAACAACAAACAGTTTATTTACAGTGCTCTTTTAAGCACCTAACACTTCTCTGTATTTAAGATCACCCACAGCCCATATGGTGCAGCTTTGAAAGAAATCCAGTTTATCTATTGCTGTGTAACAAATTACCCTAAGAACCTTGCGGCTTAAAACAACATAGTGGTTATCTCACCGTTTCTGTGGGTCAAGAATTTGGGAGCACTTAGCTGAGCGATTTTGACCTGGGTTTTCTTATGAGGTTACAGTCCAATGTTAGCCATGGTGACAATCATTTGAAGGCTTATCTAGAGCTGGAGAATCCACTTCCAAGGTGGCTTACTTATGTGGCTGGGAAATAGTACTGGCTGTTGGTGGGAGGCCCCAGTTCCTTTCAAAACGGGCTTCTCCACAGGGCTGTTGGTACAGGGTGCCTGTACAACTCTCTGCCAACCTCCCCCGGAGCACAAGAGCTGAGAGCACTTACCCCAGTGACTGAAGAGAACAAAGGCAGAAGCTGCAGCAGTTTTTGGCTGGCTTCAGGAAGCCATATACTACCACTTACGCAGTATCCTATTGGTCACACCAGTCAGCCCTATTTGACCTAGGAATACAAGGACATGAATACCAGGGGGTAAGGATCATTGGTGGCCATCTTAAGAGTCTGGTAATGAAAGCTACGACACACTAGGTTCTCACTGCCCACTCTGTGAGGCTCCAACTTTATCTCATTCTTTATTTGTAAAGATACAGGAGAAGATCCTGGGCTGAATTCAGAAAATAAGGCCTGGCATGCACATCCCAGGTTATTTAATAGCCTGCCTATAGGAAGTGACTCTTCTGTTGATGGCAGGGAGTTCAGAGACACAGAATGATGTGGAAAAAGCTGTGAACTGGACGTCTTAAGAACCCAATTCTAGTCTCAGGTCCCCATGACAGCAGTCACTTCAGCTCTCTCTCAGTCCCCTCACCTGCAACATACCTTGCTTACCTTTTCCTTGGGTTTGTTTTAAGGGTTAAAAATGAGAGGGATGTTGAATGTGTTTTACTAGCTGAGTGTTGGACACTATCATTATTCTGTTATTTAGAGTCCCAAATGTTACACATACAAAATTCCCAGACCCTAGGCCTTTCTTCCAAGCAACTTAGTGTGTAAGGAATCTTTCAAATATCTACCAATAACATTATTTTTTATTCTAGTTTTTTATGTTTTTTAAAAATTTTATTGGAGTAGGGTTGACTTACAAAGTTCTATTAGTTTCAGGTATACATCAAAGTAAAACAGTTATACATATACATATATCCATTCCTTTTCAGATTCTTTTCCAATATAGGTTATTATACAGTACCGAGTAGACTTTCGTGTGCTATACAGTAGGTCTTTTTTACTTAATCTGTTTTATATAAAATAGTGTCTATATGTTAATCCAAACCCCAATTTATCTCCCTCCCCATATTTCCCCTTTGGTAAACATAAATTTTGTTTCAAAATCTGAGTCTGTTTCTGTTTTTTAAGTTCTATTATATCATTTCTATTAGAGTCCACACATTAGTGATCTCGTATGATATTTGTCTTTCTCTGTCTGACTTCATTTAGTATGAGAATTTCTAGGTCCATCCATGTTGCTGCAAATGGCATTATTTCATTCTTTTTCTATGGCTAACAGTCCATTGTATATACGTACTACATCTTTATCCACTTCTCTGTTGATGAAGATTTAGACTGTTTCCACACCTTGGCTATTGTAAATAGTGCTGCAGTGAACACTGGGGTTCATGGATCTTTTCAAATTAAGGTTTTCTCTACACATAGCCAAGAATGGGATTGCTCGGTCATATGGTAGTTCTATATTTAGTTTTTTAAGGAACCTCCATACTGTTCTCCACAGTGGTTATACCAACTTAAAATCCCACCAGCAATATAGAAGGGTTCCCTTTTCTCCACACCCTCTCCAGCATTTATTGTAGACTTTTTGATGATGGCCATTCTGACTGGTGTGAGGTGATACCCCATGGCAGTTTTGATCTGCATTTCCCTAATAATGTTGTCAAGCATCTTTTCATGTGTTTTTTGGAATCTGTCTGTCTTCTTTGGAGAAATGTCTGTTTAGATCTTCTCACCATTTTTTAAATTGGGTTGTTTGGATTTTTTTTGGCATAAAACTGTGTATCTGTACATTTTGGAGATTAATCCCTTGTCATTTTGTTTGCAAAGAATTTCTCCAAGTTTATGGGTTGTCTTTTCATTTTGTTCATGGTTTCTTTTGCTATGCAAAAATTTTTAAGTTGAATTAGATCCCATTTGCTTATTTTTGTTCTTATTTTCATTACTCAAGAAGGTGGATCAAAGAATATCCTTCTTGAAATTTAAGTCAAAGAGTGTGCTATGTTTTCCTCTAAGAGTTTTATAGTATCTGGTCTTATGTTTGAATTTTTAATCCATTTTGAGTTTATTTTTGTGTTGGTCCTACACAAAAATGTATGTTGTATGGTAAGTATTCTAATTTCACTCTTTTACATGTAGCTATCCAGTTTTCCCAGCACCACTTATTGCAGAGAATGTCTTTTCTCCATTGTATACTCTTGCCTCCTTTGTCATTGATTAACTGACCACATATGTGTGGATTTATTTCTGGACTTTCTACACTGTTCCACTGATCTATATTTCTGTTTTTGTGCCAGCACCATACTGTTTTGATGACTGTAGCTTTGTAGAATAGTCTCAAGTCCAAGAGCCTTGTTCCTCCAGCTCCATTTTTCCTTCTCAAGATTGATTTGGATATTCAGGGTATTTTGTGTTTCCATACAAATTTAAAATTTTTTTGTTCTAGTTCTGTGAAAAATGCCATTGGTAATTTGATAGGGATTGCATTGAATCTGTAGATTACCTTAAGTAGCACAATCATTTTGATGACACTGATTCTTCCAATCCAAGAACATGGTATATCTTTCCATCTGTTTGTGTCATCTTCTAGTTCCTTCATTAGTGTCCTATAGTTTTCAGAGTACAAGTCTTTTGCCTCCTGAGGTAGGTTTATTCCTAGGTATTTTTTTTTTTAATCCTCTTGATGCAATGGTGAATGGGATTGTTTCCGTAATTTCTCTTTCTAATTTTTTTGTTGTTAGTGTATGGGAATACAAGAAATTTCTACGCATTCTAAAGGAAGACTACAATGAAGCAACAATGTAATATCTTCTTATAGTGAACACAGGGAAATTTCTCTAACTAGTATAACTGTATTGAAAGACCAGCATGGTTAAGTCTTTTTTTCTTATCAAAGAGTTTTTAGAAAATAACTTTAAAATAATGGAAAATATGTAAATAATTTGGAGGTTTACTTTTCTTGGTTTCCCTTTTCCTTAATAAACCATCCCTTGAAAAAAAAGAAATTTCTATGTATTAATTTTTATCCTGCAACCTTACTGAATTCATTGCTGATATTTAGTAACTCTCTGGTAGCATCTTTACAGTTTTTCTATCATATACAGTATCATGTCATCTGCATCAGGGACAGCTTTACTTCTTTTTCATTTTGGATTCCTTTTGTTTCTTTTTCTTCTCTGATTATCATGGCTATGACTTCTAAAACTATGTTGAATAAAAGTGGTGAGAGGTGGGCATCCTTGTCTTGTTCCCGATCTTAGAAAATACTTCCAGATATTCACCACTGAGAATGATGTTAGCTCTGGGTCTGTCTTATATGCCTTTTAATATGTTGAAGTAGGTTCCCTTATTCCCACTTTCTGGAGAATTTTTATCATAAGCAGTTGTTGAATTTTTGTCAAAAGCTTTTTTATGCATTTATTGAGATACCCATATGGTTTTACTCTTCAGTTTGTGAATGTGATGTATAACATTAATTGATTTGCATATATTTATATCCCCGGGATGAATTCCACTTGATCATGCTGTATGATCCTTTTAATAAATAGTTCGATTGCTAAATTTTGTTAAAGACTTTTACATCTACGTTCATCAAGGATATTGGCCTGTAATTTTCTCTTTTCTGGTTACCTTTGTCTGGTTTTAGTATCAGGGTGATGGTGGCCTCATAGAATGAGCCTAAGAGTGTTCCTTCCTCTGCAATTTTTTGGAAGAGTGGCAGAAAGATAGGTGTTAACTCTTCTCTAAATGTTTGATAGAATTTGCTTGTGAAGCCATCTGGTCCTGGACTTTTTTGGAAGTTTTAAAATCATATTTTCAATTTCATTACTTGTGATTGGCCTACTCATATTTTCTATTTCTTACTAGTTCAGTCTTGGAAGGTGTAACCTTCATAAGAATTTGTCCATTTTTTCTAAGTTGTCCACTTTATTGGCATATAGTTGCTTACAGTAGTCTCTTAGGATCCTCTGAATTTCTGTGGTGTCAGTTGTTATTTCTCCTTTTTTTGTTTCTAGTTTTCTTGATTTGAGCCCATTCCCTTTTTGTCTTGGTGAATGGCCAAAAGGTTTATGAATTTTGTTTATCTTTTCAAAGAACCCAGTTTTAAGTTTCACTGATCTTTTCCATTGTTTCCTTCATCCCTATCTCATTTATTTCTGCCCTGATCTTTAGTATTTCTTTACTAACTTTGGCTTTCGTTTGTTCTTCCTTCTCTAGTTGCTTTAGGTATGGGGTTAGGTTTTTTATTTGGGATTTTTCTTCTTTTCAGAAGACAGTATTGCTATAAACTTCCTTATGAGAACTGCTTTAGCTGTGTCCCATAGGTCTGGGATATTCATATATTTGTTGCCATTTGTCTCTATGTATTTTTTGACTTCCTCTTTGATTTCTTCCATGATCCCTTGGTTGTTTAGTAGTCCATAATATTATTGATCCATGTCATAGGCAGTGGTATGCTTCAACTGGCTCATAAGATTTTTCTCAAAATGTTACAAGCCATTTGCTAAAATACAGCTGTGATTAAAAATTAAGTTACATAGGAGTTCCTGTTGTGGCTTAATGGGTTAAGAACCCAACTAGTATCCATGAGGATGCGGGTTCAATCCCTGGCCTTGCTCAGTGGGTTAAAGGGTCCAGCATTACCACGAGCTGTGGCATAGGTTGCAGATGCAGCTTGGATCTAGTGTTGCTGTTGCTGTGGTGCAGGCTGGCAGCTGCAGCTCTGATTCAACCCGTAGCCTGGGAACTTCCATATACCACAGGTGTGGCCTTAAAAAACAAACAAACAAACAAAAAATAATTAAGTCATAAACTTACAACAAATTATTTTAACAATGGTAATAAATATTCAAAACTCATCACTTCTTAATTATTTTACTACATTTTACTATTATCTATGCAGTTGAGATTATTTACATCTGCCATAGCTGTATGGCTGAAGTATTATATAATAGTATATAACTACATACCTTTTTATAACTGTGCTTAGGTGTCACATAGGTAGCTCGGAACTGGCCACAGGAGGAGTATTTGGCCTGTAGAAATGTGTAGATGCTACAAGTCAGGTCCAGAGAGCCAGCTGTTAAACATTTAGCAGCACACCACTGCTCACAGGGTTAGGAAAATTTGGAGTCTTATACAAGTAAATCAGAGATTTGTGATTTTTTTTTTTATTACCTAGACTCTACACACCTCCAGTCTAGACAACACATATCCCTACTGGTAGAATTCTCCATTTTATATACTCTTGGCTAGAGGACATATCCCCAGCGACTGCTTTCCATTGCTACCTCCTGTTATAGAAACTGAGGAGGTCAGGTAAATCTTTTATCCACTCCTAATAGAGTGCAGGGAGGAGGGCAGGAAGAGTCATGCCAGATTCCAGGACTCTGGAATATCCTTGATTCCAGGACTCTGAAGCTCGGGAGCAGACGGAACAGGAGAAAATGTTCGGAGGTCAGATGCATGTGAGTAACAGCGGAGCTCCCAGACCAGACCAGTCCTGAGAGTGACAGGCATGGCTCTTGCTGCCTGCTTCTATAGCATCCTTGACTCCTGCCCTTTTCCTATCCTCAGTCGCCTGCTTCTTTTCTATTCTGTGAACTTCCACTGGTTTTCCAGTAAATCTCCTTATTGCAGCAAAGCATAGTGGTTAATGGCAGCTTGTAGATGAGATAAATAAAGCAATACTTATACACTTTGCATACATTTAGCATTCAAGGTATTTGGAAGGAAAGGTCTGTGCCACTTAGCACATTGCCATTCAGATACCTAAGCCATTACAGGATGGACACTGAAGCCAAAAGAGAGGTGAAGTGACCTGCTCAAGGCAACACACCTAGCAAGTGGTTCTGGAGTCTGGCTCCAGAGCCTGCATTCTCAACCCCTCCCTCCCTCCGATATAGTTTCATAGGAGAAAGTGCCCTTTTCTTGCATGACCACCAAATTAATGACTTTTTCTTTTGAGTGTCAAACTTGAAATAAATTTTAAGAAATATACCTTCTCCTTATATACATCTCAGCTCCTTCTTTTGAAGCCTTGAAGGTCAAAACTTCAAATGAGCCAGTGTTTGCTTGCAAAATGCTGAGGAAAGAGACCAAAGAATGAGGGCTTTAGGTCACCAAGCTCAAACCAACTCCAGCCTTCCTAACTATAACTATTTAGATTATCCATTTATATGGGCAGCTTAAATGGATTTATAAACAATAACTAATAAATCATTTTTCACTCTCAATAGAATTAGTACTTAAAATAATATTGCTGCCACAAATATAAGATTATATTTTTTAGATGCTCCCAATGCTTTTTAGCCTCTGGTCATATTTCTATATCTCATAAGCTGGTCTGAATTTTATTTCATATCACTATAAATGACTCCATAGAAATAAGACATGATCTTTTTCTGCCTAAATATGTATATTACTGGAAATCCATAGAAATAAAATCCTACAATTTTAAAAGGCAGAAAAGACACTCACTGTAGATAAGAGCTTGGCTGGTTCCATCATCTAAAAAGAAAGCCCAGGTGCACATATTCATAAGGTGGAGGGAGGCTGTGTCATTACAACCCCAGATTACTGCCTAGAGGGGCCCCCACATACGTTCTCACTTAACACAGTAAGCTGTGTCCACCACTCAGAGGCAGACTTCCAAGTTCTCACTCCCCTCTTTGTGAGTCTCAGAACCACTGCTCCAGGTCCCAGCCTCTGGGCATCCATTGTGTGTAGCAGGACAGGGTTCTCCATCTCCATGCCTGCTTTGTTCCTCCCCACCCTCACCTCCAAAAGGAAAGGGTTGTTTATCATAACAAGCATCAAAGGTATTTATGAGAAGTGATTAGTAGTAGCAGTAGCTGAGTGTGTCCTATAAATGTGCTTTGACTCCCCATCTCCCTCACTCCTGCCCCATGCACAAATATAACACCATGTTCATTTCTAGGAAATACAAACTGGACTTCCTTGGAATCACCCATACAACTCTCAATATCAGAATTAGAAAAGCTATTCCAGTGCTCACTAGTGCAGGGGAGAAAAGTTACTTGTCCTACCTCTGAGAGTCATCTCAAGTTAACAGTTATTGTAACATTCCAACAATAGGATCTGCCTATCACACCCTCACCTCTTTCCCCACTCTACCCCTCAAAGAATTGGGCAGTTATGAAATGCTTATAACATAAGATATACTTCAAAAATAAAATATATGTGATAAGCTGCTTAAATCTGATGTAAACATTTGGAAATTCCAGTGAGTCAGAAGTAGGGAAGGTAGGAAAGCTTGAAGGGAGGGAAGGAAGTTTTAAGGAAGAAATTTGAGGGATATGTAGGAGATCATCCTACGTGGGTAGATTTTGAAATCCAGAATTTACTACTAAAAACAATTCTATGGAAAAAACAAATCCAGATCCTGTCCTTAGAAAATCTTAAAACACAACAGAAGATACCCAAGTCTGTCCAGTATCAAAAAAAAAAAGAGAAAAATATTAAGTGACAGATGTGCTAATAGCCAAACACTATTTCTTTAATTTAGACCCTTTCCGGTAAGTCAGCAGAACATTGAAGAAAGTCAATGTGATTGGCTGACCCTAGGCTTGATCAATACTAGGTCATGTAGCAAGATTAAAAGTCTGAGCATTATATAGAGCAATATATCCTTTGTTCAACACAACTTTAATAATGACAGTGCTGAAACTGTCATCATTAATGGAAGGTCTGCAAGCTTTTATGTGAGCTGATCATGATCAGAGCTGTGGACCTGCAGATGCATATGCATACACACGCACACATGCACACACGCACACACACACACACACACACACAGCTAAAAGTAGACTTCCCCAAAGGCAAAAGGAATTAGAAAAAAAGTTGAATTTGTTGTCATGCATATTCCCTTAGTGAAATGCCAGCTTGGGAACTCTGATGGCCCAACAACCAAGGCCTGCATTCCCAGATCTAGGTATCTAAGCTACCCTCCATACACATACAGACATTGGTTCAGACTGGCAATGAACAGATTTGGTCCCAGATCAGCCTAGTACACACTACCCTATACTATAGTATACAGTGCTGTGAGTAAATTTCCAGTCCTATGGATTTGGACAGGTATCCTGGCTTTGTTTCTTGCTAGTTGTGTGATCTCAGACACCTCTGGTTGCCCACTAAGCACCCCCTCCCACTTTCTTCCTCATTAATAGAATCCTGGCTGGAGTCAGCTATCTGCCTCCTTCCCATGTGCCCCGTATAACTTACAGGAAACTCTTTTGGGGCAGTGGGTCTCAGTTGATCTAAGTTATTCAGAGAATATGACAATTTTTTTTTTTTTTTTGTCCAGGAGGGGGCCTATGACCTAAATTAAGTTAATCTAATTGAATAAATGATTTATTGGTCAATGTCCAAAAAGAAAACAAATCCACCGTAGGTATTTAAAATAGGGAAATTTAATACTGGGAATTGGTTCTAAGGCTATTGTACAGGTAGGAGGAAGAAAAAAGAAGGTAAAGTCACAAGATTATAGCCCCGCGGGCTAGAGGAGCAAAAGGGAAAGTAGAATTATATAGAACACATGATCACTGCTGCCCAGAGCCAGTGAGCACTGTTGCTGTAATTTACATCCAAGGCTTTACCTGGAAGCTACAAGCATTCTATTGACTACAGAATTCCAGAATATTATAACTGACAGATTCTGCTAGTGAAATTGTTGTTGAGGTGAGAAAGCAGTTTCCTAGTGCTTTCTAATCCACCAGCTTCCCGGAATCTTGTCTTTTTTTTTTTTTTTTTTTTTTGCCTTTTTATCTTTCAGGGCTGCTCCCACAGGCATATGGAGGTTCCCAGGCCAGGGACTGAATTGGAGCTGTAGCCACCAGCCTATTCCATAGCCACAGCAACTTGGGATCCAAGCCACATCTGCAACCCACACCACAGCTCATGGCAACACCAGTTCCTTAACCCACTGAGCAAGGCCAGGGATCAAGCCCTCATCCTCATGGATGCTAGTCAGGTTTGGTAACCACTGAGCCATGACGGGAACTTCTTGTCTTTACTTTTAATTGTGGTAATATACACTTAAGATAAAAGTTACCATCTTAACCATTTAAGTGTACAGTTAGGTAGTATAAAATACATTCATAATCTTGTGCAACTATCACTACCATCAATCTCCAGAACTTTTTCATCTTGCAAACCAAAACTCCGCATCCATTTCCCATTCCCTATAGCCCCTGGCAACCACCATCCTCCTCTTGGCCTCTATGAAATTGACTACTCTAGGTACCTCATGTAAGTGGAATCCTTTTGTGAGTGGCTTATTTCACTTAGCATAATGTCCTCAAGGTTCATCCCTACTGTAGCATGTGTCAGAATTTCCTTCTTTGTAAGGCTGAATTGTTTTCTATAATGGTTAACTTCATGTGTCAATCTGACTGGGCCACAGGCTGTCCAGACATTTGGTCAGACATTCTGGGTGTGTCTGTGAGGATGTTTCTGGATGAGATAAACTTCTGAATCAGTAACTGAGAAAAATGGATTGCCCTCCTCAGTGTGAGTGTGACTTATCCAATTAGTTGGAAGAGCTGAAAATAGGCTGACCCTCCTATGAACAAGAGGCCTGATTGCCTTTGAGCTGGGACATCAGTTTTTTCCTTGCCTTCAGACTTGAACTGAAGCTGCTATTTTTCAAACCAGAACTACATTTTCAGCTCTTCTGAGTCTCGAACTCACTGACTGCAGACTTGGAACTTCTCAACTGCCATAATAATGTAAGCCAATTCAATATAGTTGTATCTACTACCTCTATATAGCTAGACCGTCTATTTGTTCCATTTCTCTGGAGATCCTTGACTACTACACATTCCACTGTATGTATATACCACTCTTATAGGGTTTAAGTAAAACGAGCTTTACCATGTGAACTAAAATATTAAAATAATTTACTTTGGCTATGGGTTATAGGACAGCAATACATATCCCTCCTGAAGAACTATTTCCTGAGGAGCTTAAATATACTTAATGTAAGAATGTCACATTGCTATTTAGAATATGTGAAAATTATTTCTTCTCAGGGTTTTCTGTATTTAGAGAGGCCAGTTCCATGGTGGTTAAGGTATAGGCCTGGTATTACTGCTCTGTGATATTTCATATTAGAAGGCCGTTGTCATAAATACTGGTTGGGATCTACAACAGAAACTCTTGGTCAGAAACTAAGGCATTCACTAGGAAATACACCAGATGTTCCTTCTGTAATCACCACCATAAACCAGCCAACAAATGACTGCCCACCCAAGCCTCCCACCGGTTTTGCAGCAGCTGTGAATCAATCCAAGGAACCTTCTAACCCTCCCCATGGAAATCATTACTTCAGACTAGAGGTTGCTGGCTTGGGACAGGCAAAGCCCCTTTGCATCATTCACTCATACGTGCTTTCTTTTAGCTTCATGAATCTGAGCACCTAAACACCAAGATGACTGGTATCCTAGAGATGCAATGTCTAAAGCACCTTTTCAAGAATTCAAAAGTTATGGACTACAAATTCAGCAATAAAGAGACCATTCTATCATTTTCCGAGACCTGTGAAACATTGTAAAAAGACACTGTTCAGAGTGCATGTGAAACTGGTGGTACTAGAATATTAATACCAGCATGAGGTTTTCTTTTGCTTTGCTGCGGATACTATTTGGTTGCACTAAATGATGCAATTACAGTGATCACTCAGTAAGGAAATGAAGCTTTGTGACATCTGAAGAAAATGTATATTCCTTGTCAGCTATTGCACACCTGGCTCTTCTGTGTGCTCTTCCTAATCATGATCTCTTCATGGAGTGTATGGCTGAGCTTGTGGGCTGTGACTGCCACTAGACACCACCAAGAATTTTGCTTCTCCACCCACCCCAGCTGGTAGTTGAGCTGTTTCTCACCTATGAGGAGAAACAAACCCATAACTCATTATATAAAACTCAGCACCTGCTACCTACATATTTTTTGGTTCTTCGTATTTTATTCTATCTTGTATATTTCATCAGGTGAAAGATAAAAAGTCTGCTGCAAGAGGAAAACAGCCATTTATCTGTTTCATCACTTTGCTGATACCTTAGCTACACTTGCCAGTATAATTTTTCCTCTTACTTCTCCACATTTCTTCAGCTTCTCTATAGTTGTGGAAAGAACCCTGGTGAGAAACTTAAAAGGCCTGGGTTCTAAGCATCCCATGCTAGCATAGTCATGTAACACTGGGCATGTCTTTAACTTCTCCAGCTTCTGATTCCAAAATTAGGGGGACTAAACATAATTATCTTCATGTCCCTTCTGGTTCCAAGATTCAAATGACTTATCATTTTTACTGCCAAAACCAAGGGTGGTGGAAAAGTGAGATTAACTGCATGAATTGCTCCCAGCTGCCATGATGATGGGGTAGGCTTGGAACCCAGACTGCCTTCCTTCAGGAAAGCAATTTGCTCTGGGGAGGGTCTCTGATACATTAACAGAAGAGATGGTGAGCTACTGCTCACTGCTCACCCCCAGCCATGACATTTTTCCTTTTACTTTAAGAAAGCAGAGTTTTTCTCATGGAACCAACTTAGCAGCAGCTTCCAAAAGCAACCACATTTTACTATGTGCAAACCATGAAGAAGGACTCAACATAACACGGGTTCCTTTAAAAGAAAAAATCAGTTCACAGAGCATGAATGAACAACATGGAACCTACTGAAGGAAGAATGTAGACCACAGAGCAAACCCACATGCACTAGACATTTCTGTTGCTCCCAAAGGCCCTGGTTGCCTCTTTGGGCACCTTTGTATGTGCTCTCCTTTCAACCCTTTCTTCCCCAACAAAGTCATTGTTTTTCCTCTTTTGCTTTCTTTGTTAGGCAGGAAACCTGAGCACCAACCTGAGCTAACTTTTACCTGTAGGTAAGTTTATCAACCTCTCTTTTAAATAAAACTCCTGCCCACAAGGAATTCTATCAGCTACCAAGAAGATAATTTTCCTCTGAGTATTACACATAACACTTCAACATCTCCAATCAAGCCCAAATCATTTCCACATAAGAAAGAGTGTGAGAGGGAGTTTCCCATTGTGGCTCAGTGGAAACAAATCTGACTAGTAGCCATGAGGAAGCATGTTTGATCCCTGGACTTGCTCAGTGGGTCAGGAATCTGGTGTTGCCATAAGCTGTGGTGTAGGTTACAGACACGGCTGGGATCTGGCATTGCTATGGCTGTGGTGTAGGCTGGCAGCTGTAGCCTGGATTCAACCCCTAGCCTGGGAGCTTCCATGTGCCATGGGTGTGGCCTTAAAAAAAAAAGGAAAAAGCCAGAAAAACTATTGTGTGGAGAAGACCTCCCAGGTAGGCTGGTGAGAACAGGACTTCACACTAGTGCAATTGCATACACTTTTTAAATTCTCTTTCAGATAAGGATGAATAAAACTCCATTGTACAGGCTTAAAAATGAAGGTTTCTGCATCCCCAACACCCAAAGAAGATAGCTTTGTTAGGTTTTATCCACTTTGAACTAAAATTGATTTCATTATAAAGACTATTTTTTTCAAAGACTATTTAATACTAAAGAGTATTTTAAAAAAATTAGAAATTAAACAACCCTTGGAGGTCCCATCATGGCTTGGCAGAAATGAATCTGACTGGCATCCATGAGGACACAGGTTCAATCCCTGGCCTCACTCGTGGGTTAAGGATCCAGCATTGCTGTGAGCTGTGGTGTAGGTCGCAGACACAGCTTGGATCCCAAGTTGCTGTGACTCTGGTGTAGGCCAGCAGCTGCAGCTCCAATTCAACCCCTAGCTGGGAACCTCCATATGCCATGGGTGCAGCCCTAAACAGACAAAAGAAAAGAGAAAAAAGAAAGAAATTAAAGAGTATTAAGTGTTTTTGTCATCAAGCAGTTGAAAGTCCATATTTTATATTGTCTTTAACATTACAAAAATCATTTCACAACATTACTATGAGGCTGGCATATTTGGTGTGCTATTTGGATTCATGCTTTTCTAGTGAGGTTTTCTCTACCAAGGAAATAGTGTGACAAAATTTGCTCTCAGTTTGAACACAAGAATATTAATTTAAAGGACAACTGTTTGCCCATCGAACTATTTTTAATCATGTTTGTAAAACCATTCATGCATAAGGGTAGTGTGTTTCTAAAACTAGCCTACACACTGATTAAAAAAAAAAATACCATGAAATTAAATTGTGAAATAAGCCTTGCAAAGATTTCAAAATTATACTCTTCAGTTACTGAAATATATAAGGGATAAAATCATCCTATGTTTTGTAAGTGAACTACTGAATGAAAAACACTTAAAGTTTTTTCTAACGGAAAGTAAATGCACACATGGTTTAAACTTAATCCCTATAGATCAACTGTGTCAAAATTTAATACCTATTAAACTGCATATCTA
>PVHT020000256.1:6865200-6877178 GCA_004024745.2 Catagonus wagneri
CCTTGCAAAGATTTCAAAATTATACTCTTCAGTTACTGAAATATATAAGGGATAAAATCATCCTATGTTTTGTAAGTGAACTACTGAATGAAAAACACTTAAAGTTTTTTCTAACGGAAAGTAAATGCACACATGGTTTAAACTTAATCCCTATAGATCAACTGTGTCAAAATTTAATACCTATTAAACTGCATATCTAGTGTATTTTAAAAGCACACAGAACTAAGCATTGCTTCATAGTAGAGAATGGTGATTAAGTGCCTGGGTTTACATACAGGATGCTTGAATTCATAAATCTTGGCTTCCCTCATAACTAGCATGTAGCCTCAACTCAATTAATTTGCTCAGCTGTAAAATGGAGGTAGTAATGATATCCTCAACACTGGGTTGTAGTGGAGATTAAATGGATTAAGACATGTAAAGAGCTTAGAATATTGCCCAGAACGTGGTAAGGGCCCAATAAATCCACTGTTCTTATTATTATTTCACAAGTCAGGATATTTCAAATAGCAATGACAGTGTCAATCTGGGATTACCTGAACTAGCTGTACAATTCATTGCCTACCTCACTAATCATTATACCATTCTCCTGATCATGTTTCTGCCGTTAAATTACATTAAAAACCTATTATAGTCTTTTCCTAATGTTTAAATTTTTGATACATCCAGAAGCTAATTTTTCATGAGGTGTAAGGTAGAGATCCACCCTTATTTTTTCCTTTACTATTCCCTGTTTTCTCAAAACCATTTATTCAATGAGTAACCCATTTTCCCTCTATCTATTCACTCTCCTATAACCTCAGACCAAATTTTCTTTTGCTTTTTTTTAGGGCTGCAGGTGCAGCATACGGAGGTTCCCAAGCTAGGAGTCAAATCAGAGCTACAGCTGTCAGCCTAAGCCACAACAAAAGCAATGCCAGATCCGGGCCGTGTCTAGAAACTACACCACAGCTCCTGGCAATGCCGGATCCTTAATCCACTGAGTGAGGCCTGGGATCAAAACCTCATTTTCTTGGATAATAGCCAGGTTCATTTCCACTGAGCCTCCAAAATTTCAAACTAGGGTTCAGATATGCCTGAGGGTACATGAATATTTTCTAAAGGGAACATAAGCATAGTTAGTTTTATAGTTACGTACAGATCTTCAAATCCCACTTACTTTTTCCTAAAGTCATTTGCCTAAGAAGATTCCAATCACCATGAATTTCTCTCTTTCTCTCCTTCTCTTTTTAAAAATAGACTTTATTTTTTAGAGCAGTTTTAGAAACACAGCAAAACTGAATGGAAAGTACAGCTCCACATACCCTTGGCCCCAACACATACATGCACAGCTATCAACATCCTCTGCAGTGCTACTTGTGTTACAATTGGTGAACCTGCAATGGCATATTATCACCCAAAGTTCATAGTTTACATCAGAGTTCACTCTTGGTATTGTGCATTCTATGGATTTTAACAAAAGTATTTTGAAATGTATCCACCATTATAGTATGAAACAGAACAGTTTCACTGCCCTAGAAATCCTCTGTGCTCTGCTTGTTTATTTCTCTCTCTCCCTGGCAATCACTGATATGTTCACTATCTTCACAGTCTTGCCTTTTCCAAAATGTCACGTAGTTAGAGTCATACAGCATGTTGCTTTTTCAGATTGGCTTCTTCTACTTATCAATAGTCAAAGTTCTCTTTTCAGACTCTTTCCAAGCTTCCTCTCATTTTAACAAGTCGTATCTTTTAGCTGTTTCTAATCTTAACACTAGACTGTGCCAAATGAATAATCCTTTAGACAATTCCTGTAATCAAGGAACCATAACACAACTCCCCCAATCCATCTCAGTAAGAGACACATTTCCAATAAATTGTACCTTTTAGGTGACAAGAAACATACCCTTTGCTGAAAGGCTTCAGTGATTCTCTTTTCCTGCCCCATTAGGCAGCCTAACAATGAGCTAGCTCAAAAATGGGGTGAGGAGGCTTCTAGCTGATATCAGCCTCACTAAGCTCCAACTACTTCTCTTTTCTAAGAAAGGCAGCCCACCTCTAGGAAGCTCCTAATTAAATAATTAAATAAATGCTTCCTGTCCTCCCCCAGTGCCCTAGGTTTACAAAAGTTGAGCCCTAGGCTTAAACACCTCTCACTGTGGGATGAGAGACTGAAAGAACCTGTGTCCTCTTTGGCTGTCTCTTAGATATGACTTTCCATTAAACACTGTCTTATGCCTCCTTTGTGCATTGTTTAGGGGTCTTTGTGCCAACTAAAAGTCATATAATTGTTTATCAGATTCATAATTTATGATGCTCTAATCGAGTGTATATTACTAGTATTTATCGTAAGTCAATCCAAAAGAAATCGCTTTACACATATGGTCATAGGATATATATTTGATGTGAAGAAGCATAACAAGAATGTAAATAAAAGACTTTCAACATAAAAGCCTATTACATTGGGATAAAAAGCTATGGGAAGTTGACAAATGCAAACTATTACATTTAGAATGGATAAGCAATGAGGTCCTACTCTATAGCACAGGGAACTATATCCAGTCTTTTCGGGTAGAATATGACAGAAGATAATATGAGAAAAAGAATGTGTATATACGTATGACTGGGTCACTATGCTGTACAGCAGAAACTGACAACACTGTAAATCAACTATACTCTAATAAAAAAAGAAAAAACAAAAAAGCTACGGGAAAAGTGGACTAGAAATGAAAGTCGAAAAAGAAAATGTGCAACTTCTGACTGTTAGAGAGGAGCTTGTTTATCAGTGTTTTGAATGGCTGATGATGAATTCAAATCACTGTGGCACTTTTATTTCCACTGAAGAGTGATAAGTAGCTTTGTTTTAAAATATAGATATTGCAGTATGCCATAAACAACATCCTTTACTACCAGTTAAAGTTATAATGAAAGAATTTAGATGTCAATTTAAAATATTTTAGTGGAATACAATTTTTTCAAAAAGATTTTAGGGAGATTATTATTTAAAATATCCTAAAAAGAATCACAGACTGCATATTTTCTTAAACCCCCTCCACCTACTCCTCTCTCCTCATACTTGGTTGGAATTATTCAGGTTCTTCAGGTGTGAGTGTGTGTGTGTGTGTATTTAGGGGTGCCAGGTACAAAGGTTATTTAATATGAGCCCAGCTATCCTAATAGTTGCTCAGAAAATGTTTCTTGATATAACGGAATTGAAAATAAAATATTTACAATTTAAAATAAAGGCAAAATAGGATATAAAGAGTTCGTATCACTGTTTTCCAAAGTTTGCTATACCAGCAGATTAGAGGTGGTTTGAACTACAGAGAACATAGTCCTGGCTTTCTCCTGCCAAACAGTCTTTTTGTTTTTTTTTAATCAGCAACTTTTATGAAGACTTAGACCCTTGCTGCTTGAAGTGTTTTCTGTGGACCAGCAGTGTTGGCATCACCTGGAAGCTTCTTAGAAGTTCAGACACTCAGGCCTAGCTCTGGGCTTTTGAATCAGAAACAACAGTTTAACAATATTTCCATATGATTCCTATACATATTAAATTTTGAGAAGCTCTAGATTGGGGGCCCCTAGCTGTCCTGTTATCTCATGGGTGACAGCCATAGCCAGTGAGTTCTAGTTCCTCACTATTTAAAGGTATTCTTGACTGTTCCAAGACTACCATCATCATTAACAATATTAATGACATCTATCTATAGACCAATTAACTGGGCATTTTTATATACATTATCTAATTTGATCCCAACTGCATTCTTCAATTTAGAACAAAGTGCTTTGTGCAAAGCGCACAAATTCAATTCCAACAATGTGAAGAGACACAAGTAGAGCTTCCTAAATTGTTTTCAAACATAAGTATGCTCTAAATCCAGAGTCTTTTGGAATTATTTTCAAATCTATAAATATCAATACTCTTCATTCAAATATATTTTGTTGTTGTATTCCAGAATATTTTAGGAAAAAAATATTTAAGTTAGCGATTTAGCGGTAGGTTAATTTTATTATTTTATCATAAAAATCTAGATCTGGAAAGCATGTTAATAAAATTATGTCAAGAGGTCATACAGCTTGTTAAAGAGAAATTAACAATCCAAAACACATAAAAAGGCTCTAATAAACCTATAAAAGGGTTTTACATGTCTAATTGCACATGTACTGCCTCAGGTACAAAGTAAAGAAAAACACTTGGTATTAACTTCATATGCATAGTATCAACAGTTCCCCCCTCATGCATTAGAATATCAAATGATAAAAAAAAAAACGCATCCCCAACTTGAAGGAATTTTTATTTTCTTCATAAGAATAGACTAAATTCAGAGATCTACAAAAGTAGAAGACAATTACAGGGCAGAATATGGAAAAGAGCTTTATAATTTAATATTATATATATCAAAGTGATATAAATAAGCAGAATGAGGTGGGATTAGTAAAAAAAAAAAACTGAGATAAACATTTATTTCAAGGCCTTCTAGTTTATTTCTTTGGCCCCGTTGCTTGTTATTGGGCTGCCAAGAAATAAGTTCTGCAGGTGGGTGGGCAGAGGATCAAACACGCCCATTACCAAGAAGGGGTGGGAAGAAAGCAATGGGGAAAATGCTCAAAGAGACAGGAGGCAGTTCTACATGGAAGGTCAAAATCTGTGTTGTATTAAGCGAAATACAGGTAAGAAATCAATATACCAAATATCAGCATTTCATTCCACCTACCAGGAGGTCGCTCATTCATATTTAGACTTGCCATTTTCAAGGGATCATATCTAGTAAATTGTACTACTTAGTCTACTTTGGCAAATCTGGCCGATTCCTGGGGTTCTAACAACATTCTCCCTAAAACTTAGGAAACTGTGTTCTGGACCAGAAGTAACACAACAGCCTTGCAGTTCTAATCAGTTACTTCTTGTGCCAAGTCTCTCCATCATAGAGACGCTAGGATTGGTCTCTAAACCTCTTGTGTGGAGTCAGTGTGAGCCCATGAACAAAGCCCATCATGGCTTCATGGAGGTTCATCACTAAGTATCAGGTACATAGCTCCTCACACACACCAACCTTACTTACATGCAATTCACTTAAAACAGATTGTGACCCCTCTCCTAAACCGCACTTCCCCACATGTACACAGAAAATAGCCACTAACATGCCACATCTCTGAGGACATCTTTTCCATTGCTTTTTTCCCACCACTCCTTGGAAATAGACTTGGGTTGTTTCCTTTGCCTCTTTCTTCTACCCACCCACCTGCAGTCTTTCTTTCTTGGCAGCTTGAAAGATCTTGGCACTCCTAAAGTAACTACCAATGGCGCTCTGCTTCACCAAATCGGGTTCTGACACCATGCTCTGCTGCCAAGGGCCCTGCCTCCCTCCAGCTGTTCCTCTATTTCTTCCCAGCAGTGTGACGCCCACAGTGAGCAGTTGAGTCGGCCCCCAGCATTCCGGTTTCTATCCCTGGGCCGTACTGAAAGCTCTCAAGTACCCGACACAACTATGAGTTACTGAGCATAAGGCTTTTACAGAGTTTGGGCTAATCAAATAAGCACAATTAGCTTTGTAATTTGGGACAGAATGAATCCTGTTCATCGGTGTCACAAGTCTTGAACCAAAATAGCTATCATAGCCTGAGGGGAGTGGTCACAGGGTGAAGCCACCTCCCTGCAGTCCAGAGCGCTTCTTGCCTGCTTGCCTTTTTTCTTTTTTTTTGGTCTTTTTAGGGCCACACCCATATATGGAGGTTGTTAGGCTATGCATTGAATCAAAGTTGTAGCTGCTGGCCTACATCACAGTCATAGCAATGCCAGATCCAAGCCAGGTCTGCAACCCATACCACAGCTCATGGCAATGCTGGATCCTTATCTCACTGACTGAGTCCAGGAATCGAACCTGCGTCCTAATGGATGCTAGTCAGATTCGTTTCCACTGTGCCATGATGGGAACTCCAGGGCTGCTTTCTAAGAGATCAGGTAGATATGAGCCAGACGTTTGAGCCTGCCCAGGCAGTAAGTTGGTAGGCAGATCTTGTAATTATCCCTGACTTTTATCTCTGGCACATACACCATCTCTGCTAAATTAAGAGGGGAAATATTCCACCGCTCTAATACATTCTCTGGTTTAAGTTCTATATAATTATTTCCAGTGCTTATTCTCTGAATCTACTTTTAAGCACAGTTAATCAACTAGCTTGTAGTTCTTTCAGGATAAAGTTGAAATCACTGTCGTTTAAAACCACTTCATGAACATATACACTGATCACCTTCTCTGTGAAAAGCAGAGTTTCAAACAGCCTTCTCAAAACCTGATTACCAAAATATCGACTAATCTCTTGCAGAAAAATAGAATGCACTGAGCAGCTTGTGAAATACATTTTGGATGCCTAAATATGTTGTGGGGTTTTTTTTAATTGTGTAAAATTTCTCAATTCTGAACAAATTTCTTATGGCATTCTAAATCAATAGCCTGGCCGAACGATACTTGGTACTTTGCCTTACCTCAACTGGCTTTGGTGTCCTCCATATTATTATACTTGATGAAAACACCATCTGTCCTTCTTGAGAAGGTTTTAAAACTACTTCAAAGGAAAGTAGTTTCATTGAAATTTTACTTAATTTATACAATGTTGGCAGAAGTTCTGGAAAACAGCCTTGCTTAACAGTTTTCTCATAACAAGGATGTAAGGTCATTTAAGATAAAATGGTATTTTCTAACTTGAAGAATATATTTATTTGTTTATTAAGTCTATCATAATCATGTTAGTGGTACTTATGCAAATTACAGTTAGTAATTATTACGCATTATGCAAAATATGGTTAGTAAACTATCTTTTTAGACATAGTGAACACTCACAGCTCCTCTACCAAAGAGGAGAAAACCTCAAATTACTAGATGGCAAATTATCTTATTATCTAAGCATCAAAATCCTCATCTACTCAGGGTTATCAGGAAAATTAAATGTATGGAGGTTGCTTTGAACATTGCCTGGAGCACAGTAGAAGTGCAAGAGTAACAGTGAAGATTACTTCTGCAGGGTAGCACAGTGGAGGCTTGAGGTTGCCAGTAAATATGCTCCCATCTCCATCCTACTCTTTTTTCCTTTTTTTTTTTTTTTTTTTTTTTTTTTTTTTTTTGCTTTTGAGGGCCACACCCGCTGCATATGAAAGTTCCCAAATCAGAGCTCCAGATGCCAGCCCATACCACAGCCACAGCAATGCTGGATCTAAGTCACATCTGCAACCTACACCACAGCTCATAGCAGCGCCAGATCCTTAACCCACTGAGCAAGGCCAGGGATTGAACCCAAATCCTCACGGATGCTAGTTGGGTTCATTACTGCTGAGCCACAATGGGAACTCCCTCCATCTTATTCTTGCTCTTCTGTCATTTATTAAGCACCTGCCATGTTTCAGGCTCAAATGCTCAGGATATAAAAGTGAATAAAACAGATTCTCCAGATGGAGTTGAATGAGAGACACAGCCAGGCAAACAGACCCCATTAAATGTATGCCATGGATGCTTTGAGAACACGGAGGGGTTTTCAAGAAAGACTTCTTCCTTTCTCTGAGCTGAAAGGTGAAGAATGGTTAGGATTTAGCCAGAAAAGAAACATGAGGTAAAGTTTTTCAGACAGAGAGAACCCCAGTGCAAATGCCTTGAGGTGAGAGAGAACTTGGTGCCTTAGAGTAACTGATAATTCAATAAAGTTAAAAATTAGACAAAAATAGAAGTGTTCCCAGATAAGACTAGGGAAATAAACAGGGACTAAATTATAAAAAGTATTGTAAACCATGGTCTTTGGAATTTATCTTAAAAGTTATGGGAAGGGAGTTCCTGTCGTGGCATAGTGGAAACAAATCGGACTAGGAACCATGAGGTTGTGGGTTCAATCCCTGGCCTTGCTCGGTGGGTTAAGGATCTGGCACTGACATGAGCTGTAGTATAGGTAGCAGACAAGGCTCAGATCGTGAGATGCTGCAGTGTAGGCCAGCAGCTACAGCTCCGATTGGACCCCTAGCCTGGGAATCTCCATATGCCACAGGTGTGGCCCTAAAAAGCAAAAAAAAAAAAAAAAAAAAAAAAGTTATGAGAGTCATGGAAGGGTTACATGTAAAACAGCATGGTTATATCTCTGTGTTACAAGCATTATACATAATGTGGAAAATGAACTCAAAGAAAAAACACTAAAAGTCAAGTTGGCAGCTGATAAAATAATTTAGGCAAGGTGGGAGTGGTGAGAAAGGAGCCAACAAGGGCATCATGGTTACTGGATACTGGGGTGCTGCTAGAGGGAATACAAGGGGAACAAGCTTGGGAAGAAAATGAGTTCAGTTGTGGACACAATAAATTTCAAATGTGCATGGAATATCTTGAGACATCCAGGTCCAGAAAAGGTCGGGGCTGGTAAAATCTATTTGGAAGTAATCAGCAGATAGTTGGTAACTGAAATCATGAAAGTGGAAAACTGGGGAAAGTATAAAAAGGGAAACATTATCTGGGACAGAATCCTATGAAGCATTAACCTTTAAGAGATGACCTGAGGAAGAAGAATCCCCAAAAGGGATTGAAAAGGAATGGACACACAGGTTAAAAAAAATCAGGAGAATTAGAAGTCACTAAAGGCAAGAGGAAAAAGAAGTACTTCAAGAAGATCATCAAAGTCATGGGAAACACATATCTCCAGAAGACAAATGATACCAAAAAACCATAAGAGCAGTTTTCATTGCTTTTAAAAGCAAGGAGGTATAAGTCAATTTCAATTTCACTCACAGAGACATTTACATGAACATATATACACACACACACAAATTTTAAATCCACAAATAACAGGTTATGTTCTAAGATCCACCAAGTCTGCTGTTTTGTTTTCCTTCTCTTACCACTCCCATCCTTTGAAGTTGCACTGTAACTCACCTGCAGCCCTCATCAGAACAAACTGAAAAAGTCTGGGGTAGAAAACAGGGTGCATAACTTTGAGTTCAGTGACCAAGGCTTAATCCATTTCAGTGGTACCCAGATTTTAGCTATTGTATGGAAACACCCGAATGGAAGTCACTTATTATCATTTAAATGTAAATTTTAGAAATGAAATGCTGACTTGACCAAGTTATGAATTTTTATTCTCATCTAACAATTCAATTGACCTTTGGAAAATTTAAGGAGATCACAGGCTATACATTTTAATATTTTAGAACTTTTACTACTAGCTTTTGCTTTAGACTATATTATCTATAGGCAGAAATCAAAAGCATGCATACCTTAAACTCTTTGCTATATTTAATCAGAAATTATTAAGGCAAAAATGCAGTTGGAAAAGTTAGCTGCAAAGAAAATGAATAAATTTCAAAGTCCAGCTTTAACTCAGAAATTCAAGTGTATAACAGTTCTAATTGGTCAATGGGTTCAATGTATAAAAATTTTACATTTAATTTTTTTTACTCCTTTAAAGCATATGGTTCAGTTAAAAGAAATAGGATTTATTTAGATAGCAGAAGAATGTCAGATTATATGACTCATATCCTACCTAAATTTTTCTGTTCCTGTTGGAAAATTTCCTCTAACAGATGAGTAATCTTATTTTATGCTGGTTCAGCCCCACAATTTGATACAGTTATGGGTTTGAAATAGGAGTTGCTAGTTGCATGATTCAAATGCTCTTTGAGTACAATATAGTTAACTCCTTACTTTAATAAAAAATTGAAATTATGTAGAAAGTTTCTAACAATCTTCATTGCTAATGAAGTACATGAGTATTGTAAACCAGATTTTCATCCTGAAGAGAGCTAGAACTGTTCCCCAAATTAAAAAAAAATGCAAAAAGGTAAATATGTAAATGATTAGCTTGACACTGATTTCAAGAAAAAATCTAAAATAGATTCTTAAACAGATGGTCTGTGAGCATTTAGACACGTAAGAGATGACCATCAGGAGCCAGCAAGGGCTCAGTACAAACAAACTTTGCCAAGTAATCCAGTGTCCTATCAAAATAGGGTTATAGGGAGTTCCCATTGTGGTGCAGTGGAAATGAATCTGACTAGAATCCATGAGGATGTGGGTTTGATCCCTGGCCTTGTTCAGTGGGTTTAGGATCCAGCATTGCCGTGAGCTGTGGTATAGGTTGCAGATCTGGCATTGCTGTGGCTGTGGCGTAGGCTGGCAACTGGGGCTCCTATTCCACTCCTAGCCTGGGAACTTCCATATGCAGTGGGTACAACCCTAAAAAGAAAAAAAAAATAGGGTTACTAGACTGATAGATTCACAAAGCTGATGTGATATACACAAGGGAATCTAAAAAAGTAAAAATAATTGAGCTATTCAGCCATAATAGAGTATGCAGGGATTCTATTTACTATGATATAATTTACTCTGACTTTCAACAAATATTTACTGAGTACTTACTTTGTGCCTTGTGCTTATACACTACTTATTTTAATATAGTTCTGCCTATGAGTTAGAAACTACTACTATCAAAAGCAATGTAGTATATGGCTTAAGCACACATACTTGGAGCCAGACAGCATCCATTCAAATCTGACTCTCACTTAAATGGCTGTGTGACCTTGCAAAGCTGCTTGATCTCTTCCTCGTCTTCATCATACATAAAATGGAGACGATGATAATAGTAACTCCCTTGAAAAGGCACTGTGAAAATTAGATGAACAAATGTATGTAAATATCTTGGAAAAGTATCTGGTACATAATAAGTGCTATATGAGTTTCTGCTATAGCAGCTCCATTTGGGCAAAGATGACGTGTCTAAGACACCAGTTTCCCAAGCCAGATCTAAACCAAAAGCTGAGGCCAAAGCCCATATCCTAAACCACTATAAAAGCAAAAACAAAAATACATTAAAAAAATTTTACAGCCTACACCACAGCCACAGCTACACCAGATCTGAGCCACATCTGTGGCTTGCGGCAATATTGGCTGGATCCTTAACCCACTGAACAAGGCCAGGGATCAAATCTACATCCTCCTGGATACTATGTCGGGTTCTTAACTCACTAAGACGCAACAGGAACTTCTAAAGTTTACATTTTTAAAAATTTGTGACATTGGTTTGTGATCTCAAAGAACCCTTGACTTCTTTCTACCTTTGTTTTAGCAATGTACATATACCTAAGTTCTTTGGGAAGATTTTTCTGGGCTCCTGTGCTGAAACTTTCCTAGAAGCCAAAAAAGCTACTTAGGAAATTGGGTTTGCAAATTTGAAATGTACAGCCCTCATGTTTCAAAAGGCATACTTTTATCCCCCTGGAGAGATGTGTTAACCTCATTTAATAAAGAATAAATCTTGTAATAGAGAAAGAATTGCAGCTAATTGCAGCTAATACGTGAATACTTTTCACGTATTTTATCCTCATGACCACTTTACAGGGGTAAATAAAGCCCCCCTTTTTTTTTTCTGAGAGGTTTACAGCTTGCCCAAGATCACCCAGATAGCAAACTGGAACATTGGAATTTAACCCTGGGCTGGAGCCTGGGCTTTTTATACATTAAACTTCCTCTTAAGAAACCAAGTCCTGGTGTGCTAGGTACTTGCTGAACCTCAGAGTAGCCCTATTTGTTTCCAGTAAGCTTCCTCACAGCCTATTTGGTCATTTTCAATGCTAAAGTCCACTGACTTATTCATTGCCCCTATTTCCAGGTTTCTTCAAATTCTTCCTCATCAGAAACACTATCTTCCTGATGATACTCTTGGCCACTCTCCCTCACTCATGCCTGGCTTGGCTTTACTTCTTTTTCTGTCACTTATCACTGCCAGGCAGTTTTCATTAGCTTGTTTATTGATTACCTTAGTGTCCCCCTGTCTCTATAACATAAGCTCCAAGGGACTTTGTCTGTTTTGTTTACTACATTATCCTAGTACTTAGAATAGAGCCTGGCACATAATATGTTCACCAAAAATATTTCTATAAATGACTGCATTCTTGCATATTTGTTATACAATCTAATTTATACAAGAAACAAAAATTAAATAAAAATGCCACAATCATATGTAATATAAAA
>PVHT020000256.1:6878178-6937320 GCA_004024745.2 Catagonus wagneri
AGGAAGCACACTTCAGAGATACAGATCCAGCATTTTATGTGCTATGAATTTCTTCACAAAATATTTTGGCAGTATTTTGATGAACTCCAAGTTTGCAGAAATGTCAAATGGAAATTTTCTTTACACTATCAACAAGGTAAGAATAGACCAGTGAAATATGAAATCCAAAAGTAATGCTTACCTGAGAAGAATTTCTGACAGAAATTATATTAGCTGTTGCCTCTTAGCAGCTTACACAACACACAGTTATTATATCACAGTTTCTGTGAGTCAGGAACACACAGCTGAATCTGCTTAAGGTTCTTTTTTTTATTAAATTTATTTATTTTTACTAGGGTATAGATGACTTACAGTGTTGAGTCAATTTCTGCTATACAGCATAGTGATCCAGTCATGCATATATATACATTCTTTTTCTTATATTACCTTCCATTATGGTCTATCACAAGAGACTGGATATAGTTCCCTGTGCTATACAGTACGGCCTTATTGTTTATCCATTCTAAATGTAACAGTTTGCATCTACCAACCCTAAACTCAACATCCATACCCTCCTTCTCCCCACCCCCTTGGCAACCACAAGTCTATTACCTATATCTGTGAGTCTGCTTCTGTTTTGTAGATAGGTTCATTTGTACCATATTTTAGATTCCACATATACAACCACTACGGAAAACATCATGGAGTTTCCTTGGAAAATTAAGGTTCTCTCTTAAGGCTGCAATCAATATATTGGCCAGGGCTGACGTCTTATCTGAAAGCTTCATTTGGAAGCATCTGTTTCCAAGCTCATTTATGCAATTGTTGGCAGTATTCAATTCCACTTGGACTGTGGATTGTGGGTCTCAGATTCTACATGGCTATTGGCTAGAGGACACCCTTAGCTCCCCCACAACATAGAAACCAGCTTCATCAAAGCCAACAAGGGATACAACCTGCTAGCAGAGTGGAAATTGCATTTCATCTAATCATAGAAGTGTCATCCCCTCAATGTTGAGATTCTCTATTAATCAGAGACAAGTCACTCAAAGGGAGGGGATTACACAGGCTCTGAATGCAAGGAGGCAGGAATCACTGGGGGGCCAACTGATAGGCTGCTATCACTGACATACTCTCTCAAAATAATGCCAGATTCCTTGTTAAGAGATGAGCCCACACGATACCACCTTCTGGCCTTGGCTGTTCACTGTTAACCCACTGCAAAGTGAGCATCATCTGTGTTTTCACACTTTGGCCGAAGCTGCTACTTCTGAAACAACCTTAAGTCTTTCTTCCTAGGCAACTTTAGGAAGAGGAAAACGGGGTAAAATAAGAAAGGAAGTAGAAACTTTTCCTCCAAAGTCATTATTTTGAATCCAGAGTTGGTCAGTGATATAAGAGCAGCACGCCTGGGTTTTGGGATTAAAGTGGAGGGTGAATACTGTACAAACGAGTTACACTGTAAGAGTCTCTCAATCAAGAACCAACACCACTTCTGCACGTACAGCTTCTCCTATTGCTTGTTAATAAAAGCTCAGTACCAGTCTCAGTCTTGCCTGTACGCAAGCTTTGGGATTACAGTTGGATCTCATCACGTCTCTTTGCATTAATGAGCCCTACTTCATGGTTGAACTTCTGGTTGTGTGTCAAGTCTAAGCATAAGAAATTGAGTTTGAATAATCCAATAACAGCAGCTTATTTTTCTATATAGATGTCAATGGCAAAGTAATCAAGTGAGGGCAGTTAAGGTCCTCACAGGAAAAGAAATAAATGCATTTGGTGCTAAGGTAAAGCTCATACACTTGGCAAAGAAATGGATCTCCATTCTTAAGAATCAGGACAGTGTGGTGGTTATGAATACAATCTTTCAAGACAGACTGCCTGGGTATGAATCCTGGTACTTTGATTTGCTATCTGTGTGACTCTGGGCAAGTCATTCACTCTCTCTGTGCCTTGAGTTTCCTATCTGTAAAACAGGTAACTTTACCTTCCGCATAGTGTAATTATTAGGACTAATGTTTATAAGTACGTAAGGCAGGATCTGGTGCATAGTGTTGTACGCATGTTTCTTAAATAAAATAACCTATCTTAAGGCTTTAAAGAATTAAAAGTTAATTTTATAAATGGACATAAATATTACAAAAGGACAGAAATATTACATTCAAAATCCTTTAATAGTTAAAAATATTATATTAAAATATTTAAATATATTTAAGTGTTTTATTTAAAAGTAGAATTATAAATATTATATTATATTTTATAATATAAAAATATTATAAATTATACAGGACTAATATTTACAATTTAAAATATTTATTTTAAATATTACTTTATTAAAACATTAAAATATATAATATATAAAATATTAATATTAACATAAATTGTATTCAATATATTTTATGTAATATTTTAGTTATTATTTTTAATTATTAAGTATTTAATATTATTATTATTTAAGATTTTGTTTAATAAAACTATTTAAAAGTAAATAATATTTAATATATTTATTAAAATATTTATTTTAAATATTAAGATTAAAATATATCGAGCAAACTAAATGTTAAATATTAAAAATATTAAAATATAAAATATTTTAAAATATTAATATTTAATATTTATTTATATTTTAAAACATTAATTTTTTAATATATAAAATATTATTTTGATATTTAATAGTAAAATGTTAATATTTTAATAAAACATTAATATATTCAAAATATTTTAAATATTAAAATATTTTAAATATTTAAAAATTTAAATATGTTTAAATATATTTTAAAATGTACTTATAAATATAGCTTATAAAAATATTATAGAATAGTATAAAAGGACTAATAATTATTATTTAATATATTAATATTCAATGTTAATAGTTAACATTTATAAGTGGACTATAAATATTATAAAAGGACTTATAAATATATTTAAATATTTAAATATATTTTAATGTTTAAAATTTTTAAATATTTAAGTATATTTAAATATTTTATTCAAAAGTGGACTTACAAATATAACATTATATTTTATAATATAAAAATATATCATATTATAAAGGTACTAATATATGTTATATGCATATTTTTTAAATAAAAGAATCTATTTTAAGTCTTCATGTGACTTTCAGTTTCTGGTCCAACAGGAAGTCAGCATGGAGTTTGTCACTCCTATCAACATAACAAGGAAAAAGCTAAACTAAAAATCAATGACTTTTCTTAGATCTACCACAGAAGTGAGGTCACAGGACAAACCACTGCCACAGAATATGGAGAGATAGAGAACACAATTTATCAAAGCAGATACATACAGAAACCTCTACAGGAACCATTCCTTGGTAGGAAAACTAAGCTGTAAGGGACTAATTTCTGGAGGCTCAGTGTAGACAAGTCTGAGAGCTAAAAATTCCAGTAGGGAGGCACTTAGAAGGTCATTCCTGCACTTTTTTGAGTTTTACCTCCAGAAGTCCAGCCAGTCTCACACAGTGAAGATTGGGGAGGAGGGTGGAATCTTCTCATGCTTCTGGTAAGGGGGTGCGCCATTTTGATATAGGACCAGAACACTCTGTTCTCAACAAGACCTGTCCCCAAAAGAAACTATTTCAGCAGAGCCCAACAGACTTGGGTTTTACAAGAGGCTCTCTAACCTGGGGAAAGAGAAAGATCTAACTCCCATTGCCCCTAGACTGATGGTCTCACCTAAGGGCCATTTTTAAAGGTCACAGCCCTTTGAAACACTAAAAATCTGATATCAAATCACAGGACTCTAGAATGCTCTCCTCCCCTACACCTTACCAACACATCACAAAGCCCCTTATTTTCCAGTTCCTTTTATCCTGTACATAATGTCTGGTTTTCAACAACAACAACAAAATCACAAGGAATACCAAAAGATAAAAAGTACAGTCTCAAGAGATGGGGCAGGTATGGCAAAGATATTGGAAAGATCAAACCAGGAATTTAAAATAGCTGTAATTAATACAAATAGAAATAAACAGACAATGCACAAGAACATAGGAGACAGTCTAGATGATCTTGGGATTGGAGGTGACTTTTTAGATACAACACTAAAGACATAGTCTGTGAAAGAAAATCTGATAAGCTGAACTTCATTAGAACTAAAAACTTCTGCTCTGTGAAAAACACTGTCAACAGAAGGAGAAGACAAGCCACAGACTGAAAGAAAACATTGCAAAAGACATATCTGATAAAGTTCTATTATCCACAATATTCAAAGAATTCTTAAAACTCAACAATAAGAAAATGTAAAACTCAACTTTAGGAGTTCCCATTGTGGCTCAGTGGTAACAAACCCGACTAGTACTTATGAGGACACAGGTTTGATCCCCGACCGCACTCAGTCTATTAAGGATCCAGTGTTGCTATGAGCTGTGGTATAGGTGATTTATAGATGGCAAACAAGCATCGGTATTTGCGCACTATATGTTCAAAGGATCTGCAAATTAAAATAACAATGAGATACAGCTACACACATTTTACAAGAGTCAAAATCCACAACACTGATGCCAAATGGTAGTTCAGATGTGAAGCAACAAGAGCTCTCATTGGTGGGAATGCAAAAATGGTACAGCCACTTGGGAAGACAGACTGGCAGGTTCCTTAAAAAGCAAACACACCCATACCATAAGATTCAGCAGTTGCACTCCTTGGTATTTACCCAAATGGTTTAAAACTTATGTCCACACAAAAACCTACATATGAATGTTTAAGCAGCTTTATTCATAACTGCCAAAACTTGGAGGCAAACAAGGTGCCCTTCAATAGATGAATGTATAGACAAATTGTGGCACATGCCTGCAACAGATTATTCAGAAATGAGCTATAAAGCCACAAAAAAGACATGGAAGAACCTTAAATGCATATTACTAAATGAAAACTGCCAACCTGAAAAGGCTAAATATGTATGATTCCAACTATATGACATTCTGGAAAAGGTAAAAAAGGGGTAGTACAAAGATCAGCTGTTGCCAGGGGTTAGGGCAGAGGGAGGGATGACTAGGTGGAGCACAGGTAATTTTTAGGGCAGTGATACGGTATGGTGAATGCATGTCAAAATACATTTGTCAAAACCCATAAAATATACACCATCAAGAGTGAACCCTAGGAGTTCCTGTTGCAGTTCAGCAAGTTAAGAACCCAATACAATGTCTGTGAGGATGCAGGTTCAATCCCTGGTCTCACTCAGTGGGTTAAGGATCTAGGGTTGCCGCAAGCTACGGTGCAGGTCACAGATGCAGCTCAGATCCCTGCATTGCTGTGGCTGTGGTATAGGCTGGCAGCTGCAGCTCTGATTTGACCCCTAGCCTTGGAACCTCCATATGCCACAGGTGTGGCCCTAAAAAGGAAAAAAAAAAAACACAGCAAAATTCAGTGGAAAGTATAGAGTTTCCATATATCTCCCACCTCTACATACATATAGCTTCCCCATCATCAACATCCCCAACAATGTGCTATATTCGTTACAATGGATTAATCTAAATTGACACATCAAGGTGCAGCCCTTAAAAAGAAAAAGAGTGAACCCTTGTGTAAACTACAGACTTTGGGTGATAATGAACTTCCATAGGCCGCAGTTATGACCCTAGAAAAAGCAAATAAATAAAATATAGCTTAGGTTTAGGTTGTAACTGAAAGTCCTCCTTGTGCAAAATGAGGAACGGGCAAGTTGGAAATCATTGTATGGAAGCCACGACTTTGCTGGCACCAACTTTGCCTGGCTCATAGTAGAAGGTCCAGAATTCCTTTTCTGCCTCTACCTCATTTCGGAAATCTGTGAGCCCCAGTTAGCAGTGGCAAAAGAGCAGTTGGTGGCACCTGTAGGCATATTTTGTACAAAACAGACTGGGAATCCCAGAACTATGGACAAGACCAGGTGTATCTCTTTTTCCAAATTTATATCAGGGTTTCTGTAACTTTAGTGTGTACAGGAATAACCTGGAGAGGTTGTTAAAACAGATTGCAGGGCCTCTACTGCAAAGTTTCTGATTCAGTAGGTCTGAAGTGAGATCTGAGAATATGGCTTTTCAATTGACACCCTGGTAATGCTAATGCTTCTGGTCAGTAGATCACATTCAAAAGCTGTAAGAATTTTGATGGCTTTTAAAGATGAAATCTACCAAGTAGATATTCCGGAATTCAGAAAGAGTTTCCTGAGACCAGAAATCTGGCTGAAAGGGATAAAGGAATCAAGAAATCTGCTTTTGCTTGGCCAGCACATCCTGCTTACTTAGAACAAGAGCTTATTGGATGGGTCTGGGGAATGCAAACTATGAGAGGGGGGCCCTAAGCAAACACCCAGCCCATGTTTTATTTTGCTCTCAGAGAGTTTTAAAAATATTTGGATCCTTTTAGACTGGGCATGTGCTGTGCAGGTCACCAGTCCTGGTCACTTCCTATAAGTCCTACAGCTGACCAGCTTCACTCATGATCTGCCTGGGCCCTGAAGTCATTTGACTTTGCAAGCCCTGTACTAGATGATCTTTCCCCCTTATAGCTTTAAAATTATGAGACGTTATCTGTAGACTTTCCTTTTGTGCTAGAGAAGATGCTCCTACCAACACACAAAAGAGCCTTTGCCATTAGGTATTTTCAGCTACACATCTTCACAATGCAGTGAGAAATTTTTAGGTTAAAAATAGCTTCATGAATACTATAACTCCCCACAACAATATAATTTACGATGAACGCAGGCATCTTCCTTTAAAAAAACTTGGTATATAAAACTAGAGGTACAAATTAATGCATACATGAATAAATAATGCAATGGTTTATAACAGTTTAGGGTTGCCAGATTTAGTTTAGAAATAGAGGATACTCAGTTACATTTGACTTTCAGAAAAACTACAAATAGATTTTTAGTATAAGTATAGCCTATGCAATATTTGCAACAAATTGGACATTCTTATACTAAAGTTTTTTTTGTTTGTTTAACTGAAATTCAGTTGTAACTTAAGCATCCTGTATTTTATCTGGCAATCTATATTAGTTTCCTATCGCTGCTATAATACATTTTTATAAACTTAATGGCTCAAAGCAATAATAAATTTATTACCTTACAGGTCTGGAGGTCAGAAGTCTAAAATATGTCTCCAAGGCTACACTCATTTTGGAAGCTCTAAGGGAGAATCCATTTTCTTGCCCTTATCCAGCTTCTGGTGGCTGCCCACATTCCTTGGTTTGTGGGCCCTACCTCAAGATTCTTTTCCCACTGACCTCTGATTCTAATTATCTTATTCTTGCCCCTTCGTGCCTCCCTCTTATAAGCACCTTTGTGATTACACTGGGCCCACCTGGATAATCTCCCCAAGTTGAAATCCTTCACTTAATCACACCTGCATGCTAACTTTTGCTTTACAAGGTAACATATTTACAGGTTCCTGGAATTAGGAATCTTTGCTGGGGAGGGCTACTATTCCCATTAATGGTTATTTGAGTTATGAGTTTCACACACAGTAATACATTCTACTTTTGTATTTTATTATTTCTAATTATATTTCAGATATGATTTTACTTACAGAACTCTAATCAGTACAGAACTTTTCTGGCATGTATTTATTGCTTATACACAAAACCACATAATTTCCAGAGTTCCCATCATGGCGCAGCGGAAACGAATCCGACTAGGAACCATGAGGTTGCAGATTTGATCCCTGGCCTCGCTCAGTGGGTCAAGGATCCGGCTTTGCCATGAGCTGTGGTGTAGGTCGCAGATGCAGCACAGTTCTGGCATTGCTCTGGCTGTGGCATAGGTCGGCAGCTGTAGCTCTGATTCGACCCCTAGCCTGGAAACTTCCATATGCTGCGAATGCAGCCCTAAAAAGCAAAACAAACAAACAAAAATTCCTACACATTTTTATCAATGAGTACGAATCTTCTCTTTATAGATGAGACTAGATCAAGGGACTTCAATCACGTGCCCAAGACAGAGCCCTATGCATAATTCTTCGTGTGTCCAGGATTATCCACACATTACAACAATCTGAGTGGGGTGGAAATCAATATGTCCCCTGCTTCCCTTCCCTTCATTGTATTTATAAACTGAAGACTGATAATTTATTTCTCTGAACACATAGGAAAGCTTAATAACAGGAAAGATCACATACAGATTCCTAAGCATAGCAAATAATAAAAAATGAAAGTGGAAGCTCTTTTAACTATTCATTAGAAACTAGAGATGAACCTGATAAGCTAAGAGTTTTTATTTACTATATGAAGAAAAAATCTGGAAGGAAAATAGACACTACATATGACTTAACGGTGTTCAACTGTTGTCTTAGTCCGTTCAGGCTGCTATAACCAAAATACTTGCAGACTGGGTGGCTTATAAACAATAGAAATATATTTCTCATAGATCTGGAGGTTGGAAGCCCGAGATCAGGGTGCCAGCATGGTTGGATAATGGCTCTCCTTCAAGCAGCAGACTTCTTGTGGTATCCTCGCAGTGGGGAAGGGGCTAGGGAGCTCTGTGGGGTCTCTTTATAAGAGCACTAATCTCATTCAGGAGGGCTCTATCTTCAATCACCGTCATCGCTGGGGGTTAGGATTTCAGCATATAAATTTTGGGGGACATAAACATTCAGACAACAGCAGGTGTCAATCAATGCATAAAATTTTTTCCTTTTTTTTTTTTTGGAGTGGGGCAGCACCCACAGCATATCGAAGTTCCCAGGCTAGGGGTCGAATCAGAGCTGCAGAGCCTACACCACAGCCACAGCAATGTGGGATCCAAGCAGCATCTGCGACCTACACCACAGCTCATGGAAATGCTGGATCCTTAATCCACTGAGCAAGCCCAGGGATCAAACCTGCATCCTCATGGATACTAGTTGGCTTTGTTACCACTAAGCCACGATGGGAACTCCCATAAAATCTTTTCAAGATTTTAACTCATGTGACTTTTGAGTCTCGAAAAACAAAACAAATGTCTCTCATAAAATGTGTAAATGCAAGAATTCCTTTACATAGTTAAATGTGTCAGAACAAGAAAAGGAAAAAAATGTGACTTTTTTTAACTTTTTCTGATCATAAAAGATATTCACATGCCTTACAGAAGATTTGGGACATTTGTAAAGAAAAAAAAAACTTCAAAAAAATTTCCCAAATCCCACTACCTGAGATAATCACCTTAACATATTGCATTATTTCTTTCTGGGATAACCAATTTCTATACAGACAAATTTCACAGAAGATACATGGTAAATAAAATGTAAACTTCCATTTGTTCATTTGGTCATCCACTCGTTCATTTCTTTCAACAAATGTGCTGTTAAATAGGCCATTCATCCATTTATTCAAAAGGTACTCTACTGGTTTCAATGGGTGCTATAAAGGTAAGTAATACATGGCTCTTTATACACATCTAAATAGAATTGTATTTAGTTGGTATTATCCTGGACAAACTTAACAAAAGACCATCTCAAATGTACTAGTTCACCAACTGGGAAGTCTGAGAACTGGTACAAGCTATTTCTACATAAGGGATCTACTTCTCTCTTATTTCTCAGTTCTGCTGGCCTCTGTCTGGCATGATCTTCAATCCAGTTCCCTCCCCCTGGTGGCCAGATGGTCCCTGACAGTTTTAGACGTGCATGGTCCTTAAGAGTTTATAATCCTAAAGAAGGAAAGATCTACTCTCTCCCAGAGTTCTCATGTCAAGACTGATGGAGGAACTTTTTTGAACAGTCAATGAGGAGAGAGGATTGGGGTTCTACGATCAGCAGGGCCTGGTCACTCTTTATGGATGCTATAAACATTAACAGAGGGTCAGGAAAGGGCATTTCTCTAAGAATTAGAAAGGTGCTAATCACACAAATGTCCACCTTGTCTGTATTGCAACAGAGGTCCAATACAGAGGAGTGAAGATCTATACGCAAATATTTTTTTGAAAACCAGGTTATATTTAGACAGATCATACAGGTTAATACACTGACTTAAACTGACTCTTTTTCAGGAGCAGAATGTACAACATTATCAGGATCTCTTCTCAAATTAAAAAAATCCTCTGAAAGCACAAAACAAAGGCCCCTTAGGTGTTTCAGAAGTTTCTTAATAAAATCAAGATTATGAAATAAATATATTTTATGATGGTATGTAGATGTGAGTGGAAATGGGTTATATAACTTTGGATTAACTCCAATAAAAGGCAAATGCTACAGTGATAAAATTACAATAACATAATGTTAAAAGTAGGAAAGAATAGTGGAAGCTGTATAAAAGTGGAAGGAAAGCAGGGACAAGGTAATCGAGCAGCAATCTGACATGGACAGGGTGTATTTGGACAGTTTCACGGGAAACCTTGCCAAACCAAAAAAGGAAAGAAACCTTCATGTTTATAGCTATTAAGTCCAAAACATAGTGTTAGATGCTTTCATTAAGACCATTTAACACAAAGTAATTATTTCCAACCTAAAGATACAGAGGCCAGAGCTCAAAAGCATTATTTAACTGACCCAAAGTTCATTTGAGCTGAAGTTTGTCTGAAGCCAAAGTCCATTCTTTTTCCACTACCAAGCTGCTTCCCATGAAAGGACAGACCATTTCAATATAGGCTTATCTCCTTTCTGAAAAGAAAATTAGCAAATGCCCACTAAAAGAACCCAAGGATTTAAACGATAAACTTAACAGCAAGGAGTTCTGATGTGAAGCTATACTGTAAACATGAATATGTGTTGCTAAAGAACTTAAATGGGAGTTCCCTTCGTGGCTCAGTGGTTAACGAATCCGACTAAGAACCATGAGGTTGAGGGTTCAATCCCTGGCCTTGCTCAGTGGGTTAAGGATCCGGCGTTGTCATGAGCTGTGGTATAGGTTGCAGACGCGGCTCGGATCCCGCGTTGCTGTGGCTGTGGCGAAGGCCAGCAGCTACAGCTCCTGTTGGACCCCTAGCCTGGGAACCTCCATATGTCGCGGGTGCGGCCCTACATAAAGGTAAAAAGACCAAAAAAAAAAAAAAAAAAGAACTTAAATGGCCTGTACCTCGTAATCCTCTTTCCCCTTCTGAAAATCAATCAGCTGTCTGAGGCTGTGGACACAAGTTCTGTCCACTGCCCTCCTGTTTCACAATTCCTGTCCCCAGACAGCCTCAAGCTCATCCTATCTCAGCCTTGGCTCATGTTGCTCTTCCTGCTTGAAACATTTTTCTTCTCCTATAGATGATAACTTGGCTGCTCTTATCATGAAAGACTTACATAACTCAAATGTCACTTCTACAAAGTGACCTTTTCAGGAAACTAGCTCTATTAAATTAGCCTCATTTTCAGATAGTATTTAGTACATGAAATTGTTATATTTAATTGTGTAGCTTTTGTTTTTCTCCTCCAAAAAGAATATAGATTCCTTACTGGACAGGATCTTATCCAACCTGTTTATCCAGTACTTGAATTATTCTTGGGACACAGGAGGCTCTCACAAATAATATAAGTAACTTACTGAGTGTGCAGATTGCAAGTGGTACAAATTGAGACTACAATGTATCACTTGGGAGGAGACAAAGAAGAGGAATGAAGCCTGTATAGGAGTTACATTGCCTGTCACTCTAAAGCAAATGAAACAAAACAATAATATGTGAACACTGAACTTGTGCCTGACTCCAAGTCAGGCAGTGTTCTAAGAATTTTACATGTACTAACAGGAGTTTGTAGCTACCTCATGATAAATAGGTTTACTATTGCTATTTTGCAGATGAGCAAAGTGAAGCATATAGGCTATATTGGCCAGGGTCAAAGAACAAATCAAGGACAGGGTCAGAATTTGAATCTGAGTACTCTGGAGTTTGTTCCTGCTTTTTACTACAGATGGTCCTGGACATGCAATGGGTCCATTTAGGATTTTCTGATGGTTCAAAAGTGATACACATTCGGTAGAAACCATATTCTAACTTTTAAATTTTGACCTTTTCCCAGACTGTGAACACACATTAGGATACTCCCTCATGCTTGACAGTGGCAACAACCACAGCTCAGCAGTCCAGTAAACAGCTCGTAACTATTCTGTACCCATTCCAATATTCTGTTTTTCACTTTCAATACAATATACAATAAAGTACATAAGATATTCAACACTTCATCAGAAACTAGGCTTTGTATTAGATGATTTTACACAATTGCAGGCTACTGTAAGTATTCTGACCACGTTTAAGGTAGGCTGGTTTAAGCCATGATGTTCCTAGGTTAGGTGTATTAATGTATTTTCGACTTATGATGGGTTTATCTGGACATAACTAAACCCTAAGTGAAAGATCTATATTATTTGATATTACATCTCTCCAAAAGCCGTGCGGTTGGCAGCACAGACACACTAAAGTTCCTCTATGCCTATAAAAATAAGTTTATCGCCTGAAAATAATTGGAGAGATTGTAATACATAAACAGCAAACTTCGTTTCAGGCAATGTTAGTTTTAAAATTATTAGTTACAAACTGAATATTCTCAATTCTTGTTAATTTCTCAGGTCGACGAGGTTTCACTGTCAGCCGGTAATAACGCCCCAGCTTACATGCCTGGTCATTCCAGTGTTTCTCCAAAGAATCTGCTGCAAACTCTGTCTCTGCAGGTTCCTAGTGGTCAAATCTCAGCTTCCTCATCTGTAAAAAAGCAATGATATCTGTCTGGCCTATCTCGCCACATTTTATGACTAAAAAAAAAAAAAAAATTCGTTCAGAACTTCGCCTCCTCTCGCTTCTCTCAGCTAGATCTGCCTGATCCTACTTTGCTCTGAGCCTGCGCACTAAAACAAGAGCCCAGGAGCCTTTGCTTTCCCAGCTTCAGTCGACGAGCTCTGATGACGTCAGTCTCCCGCGCCGCAGTGCGAGCGAAGTGTGCGTGAAAAGGCTGAAGTTTCCTGTTCCCCACAGATTCCAGTGCCTGTGGGTTCCCTGACCCGACAGCATGAAGGAAACACCACTCTCAAACTGCGAGCGCCGCTTTCTACTTCGCGCCATCGAAGAGAAGAAGGTAAACCTGCCATTTAGCGCTGCGTGGGCGCTTTACTCGCTCGGCGGTCCGCGGCTTACCAGTTTTGGGCGCGCAGACGTAGTTCTCGAGACCCCCGGAGTCCGTGAGGGAGCGGCTGGTGCGTTTCTCTAAGCCCCCATTATTTATTTGGCTCCAGTAGGGTCTTCTCAAGGATCGGGTCACCCCAGCGACTGTCAGTGCACGGGCACTTCGTTTCCACTCTCCTTTTCTGGAGTGGTTAGCATCACACTTTCCTCCGAGCGCTTAGCCCAGGGCCTGGCACAAAGTAGCAGCTCTGTAAATGTTTGTATTAGGAATAAACGAATAAACGTTGTGCTTACAGCGGCTGGATGGCAGGCAAACCTATGATTATAGGAACATCAAGATCTCATTTGGAACAGATTATGGGTGCTGCATTGTGGAACTTGGAAAAACAAGGTAACAAAGGGTTCAAATTAGGTATAAGCTAAACAGAGAAATTTAAAAGAACCTCATTGACTCAGTTTACAAATCAAATAAGTCTGAACAATTGTTTGTTTAGCTTCCAAAAATTACTGTATTTTCTTTAACGCGAGACCTTGGTTTTATAGTTACAGTTTAAATATTTTTTCGTGAATATATTTTCTGTCACGAGTGTCACATAAGTCTTTCTGACCTCTATGAATCTTATATACAGCCAGCAGTGATTGCACTGAATTTGTTCCCTTCATTTTTTTGTCATTAAATAGGGCCTACTTTCCTCCTTTTCCTGGGTGATATGAGAATTAGGTTTTTAGTAGTCATTTGGAAGTTGTGAAGAAGTTGTTCGGATAATGTTGGTGAACTATGCCATATGAAAACTCGTCTCAAGTTCTCATGCCTTCTTGTGTCACTAAGTATTTGTTTTGGAAAAGAGAAGACAGGATCATTGACTCTTTAAAAATCTGTGGAGTAGCATGTATTGTAATAAAAAGATTTTTTTCCTGTCAGCTTTTTGTGCCAGTGTTTTATTTATGTATATATGTATACATAAAATGTAGGTGTATATATAAATGTGTGTGTGTGTGTATATATATATGTATATATATATTTTTTTGCTGCACCCACGGCATATAGAAGTTCCCATGCCAGGGAAGCTGCAACCTATGCCACAGCTATGGCAGTACTGGATCCTTAACCCACTGTGCCTGGCAAGGGGTTGAACCTGTGCCTCTGCAGTGATCTGAGCCGCTGCAGGAACTCTGTATTTCTGTATCTGCTCTACTACTATACTTTATATGTAACTTCAACCTCTAACGTATATTATGCTAAACATGTTATTACTCAAAAAGTAGTGTAAGATTGAAACTTAATTTTTAGAGTTCCTTTTTTTTTTTTAAACTGGAAACTAAGTTGAGGTCTTTTTTCTTTAATTGGAAAGGAAATACATTTAATTAACAGATTTATACTTTATCTTTACAGAGTTCTTGGGCAGGTTTCCTGTGAACTTGTTTCTCCAAAGCTCAATAGGGCAACAGAAGGTATTCTTTTTTTTAACCTTGAACTCTCTCAGATGGCTGCCCCAGCTTTTGAACCTGGAAGGTATTTAAATCTTTTACTTAAGCTGCTTTAGCCAGAGGAGAGCCTAATAGGGGTGAACTGTTGTTTTAGTGCCTGGTGTTAGATTTCATGACATTTAGCCCATTCCTGTTTTCATAGGCAGTCAGATCTCTTGGTGAAATTGAATCGCCTCTTGGAAAGATGTCTAAGAAATTCGAAGTGTATAGACACTGAATCTCTCTGTGTTGTTGCTGGTGAAAAGGTGGGGAATATACCTAAAATTATTAATTGTAGAATGAGTATTGTTGATACATGGATCCCTGTATCTATACTTTTATTCTTAGAGCTTCAATTAATTCAGTTTTATATTAGTTCAGTTCAGATGTTCCTGAGTGCTACCCATAGAATTTTATGTCATCTCTCTTTGGAGGAACAAAAAATATTGGTGAAAATAGCAACTTGGATTTGTATACGAATTTCTTAATAAGAGAATTTGTGATTTTCCACATGTTCTCATTTATTAAGTTACTTAAGTGAGTTGATAAAAGCAGATAATGTTTTTCTTTTTTAATGGATGAAGAAGTGCTTAAATCCTTCATCTGGATAGGTTTATTGACGTATACAGGGCCACATAGTGAGTCAGTGGTAATCTGACATTGGAAATCTTACTTTCAATATGGTAATATTAGAACTTTAGTCTTGACTAGGGTATTTTCACCATCTTTTTGGCTCCCGAGAGGTCACTCAGCCTTTCTACATTCCGTACTTGATTAGGATACTTCTTATTTGCATTACTGCTAAGGTTTTCATAAATACTGTTAAATAAAACTTAAGAGTTTGAGGTTTTTAAGTTAGGAGACACAATAAAAATATAAATAGGCCTGGAGTTAAGGGGATCTTAGCACTCAGTATGGAGTGGTTCTGTTTATTCAGAGTATATATTTTACTGTTGTCAGATAACTCATAGAAAAGTAAAATATTGACATTTTGGATGTTGATCTGGCTTAACATTTTTCTAAATGTATTAATGCAATAGAAGGATTAATTGTGTTTTGAAAATATTTTAAAGAGAAAAATTTGCACATAGTGTTAACTTTCTCTATAAATAAACCTCTGGTTGTGATCATTTAGGATTTACTTTTGTTTTAAATTCACTTTCAGGTTTGGCAGATACGTGTGGACCTACATTTATTAAATCATGATGGAAATATTCTTGATGCTGCCAGCATTGCTGCAATTGTAGCCTTATGTCACTTCCGAAGGCCCGATGTCTCTGTCCAAGGAGATGAAGTGACACTGGTAGGTTTCCATGATGTCAGCCAGGTTCCTTCAACATGCAGACTTGTTTTTAATGAAGGCTTGTTGTAAATAGCAGTTAAATATGTTCTAAAATGTGTTCGTAAGACAAGAACTAAATAGTCATACTTACCCTTGAAATCTCTTAAATCTCCTGTATTGAAGTATTTGTCAGTGAAAGCGTACCTTACCCTGGTTTTCTAAAATAGAACTGGGTGACTTCTTCGGATTGAGCATTAGATGAAGTGGTTGGCTTATACTTAGGTGGCATGTATGAAAAATACATGATTCTTGGTGTTTTCACAGTGAGATGGTTGTTCTTATGTGACAAAAACCCATCAGAAACATCTGAAAGAATTTTAAAAACATACTACTAGTTTCTATCGAGGTAGGACCCATGCATTTGTACTTCTAACAGAATTCCCAGGTGATAGTGATGGTGCTGGTATAAGGACCACATTTTGAAAACTATGGACGTGTATTGTTTACTTTGCTCTTTCTTTTGTGCAAAGCATGTTAATTTCAATATAAGTTACATGCTGGATTAATGAAAGTGCACTGTTGTGGTAATTTGAGTGCTCAAGGTACAAAAGGAAGCATCAGATGCCCAAATTCTCTAGGCTGTCATTCCTGATGCTGCTTTTAGGATTTAGACTAGAGCATATTCTTGAAAGACTTAGAGGTGTGGACAAAGTTTTATTAACAATAGAGGCATGGTCTTTTAGAGAAGGGAGTTGGTATCAGGAAGTAAGAAAGTAGAGGGTGATGAGTAGATTAAAAAGACATCAGTTAAAAAATATTGCAGAGTTATTACTGGTGGTAAAGTGGCACAGACATGTTAGAAGAGATTGGCAGTTTCTTTAAAAGATAAGTGTAATTTATATTGCTTAGCAATTATGTACCTAAGAATCTACCCAAGGAGAATGAAAGTATATGTTCACTTAGATGTGAATGTTCATAGTAGCATTGTTTGTTACAGCCCCAAACTGGAAACTATCCAAATGTTCATCAACCAGTGAATGGAAAAACAAAATATGGTATACCTATCTATTCAGCAGAATACAGCATTAAAAAAGACCAAATTACTGATGTGATGTATACTACAAGGTGGATGAAACATGCTGAGTTGAAAGGAGGCAGATGCAAAGACTAAAAATTGTTTGATTCCCCTAAAAGGCAGATTTAGAGAGACAAAGTAGATCAGTGCTTGTTTTGGGCTAGGAGTGGAAGTGATAATTAACTGCCAACAGGCTTGAGGGAATTGAAGGGAGTTAAAAAGAATGTTTAAAATGTGGATTGTGATGATAGTTCCATAACTATATTTACTAAAAAGTGAATCATTTACTCACAATTAGTGGATTTTATGGCAAGTAAGTTATACCTCAATAAATCTTCTTGACAAGTGCATAAAGTTTTAAGGATTGTGAATGATAAAGTCAAACAGGTAATTGCAAAAGAAGTTACTTAGGTACCCACTGAGGATTAAAGGGATTTTATTTTAATATTTGATGTACAGGATGATTTTTTTGTATGTTTGTAACTTAGTGACTGTAATTACTGAAACACATTTTCAAACAGTACACACCTGAAGAACGTGACCCTGTGCCGTTGAGCATCCACCACATGCCCATTTGTGTCAGTTTTGCCTTCTTTCAGCAGGGGTAAGTCATGTCCTTATCATGGGCCAAAATATAGCTAGGAACTTTTTTGTTCTACCCACAGTTCTTTTCTTTCTCTGTAAGGGCATTAGTTGTCAAAGAGCTTTCTCAGTAGAAGTGACAAACTCTACTATAATGGAGAGACTTCACGTTTTTCTTTTCATGGCATACTTATAAATTTATGAGTTTCCTGCAGCATGGTTAGTGTATCTTTCTTAGAGATGTATAGATGTTAGGCTCTAATTTGGGAAGTAGTGTGAGAATTACTGTGGATTAATGGAAGAGGACTTTGGAGGATCTAGAAGAGCGTATTAGATGGAATAGTTATGGGTAGGAGTAGGTCACAAGGGGGAATGTTTACAAATGGGAAAAAAATCTAATTTCCTTCCACTCTCTAGCAGTTTCTTTTCAACTCACTGCTAGTCCCTCCTACCACAGAAAACCGGTCCATGTGACGCGCCTTTAAATAAAAGCTTGAGCCTTAAATCTCTTTAGAAACAAAGGGAAATATAAATATTTTAGCAATTTTATGAATAAAAACTAGATAAAGCTTTCATCTTTTAGTCATTGTACTATAGAATTTTATTAGAGGGAAATAAAACAGCACTGTCTGATAGAATTTTGACATGAGCCATATATGTAATTTTAGTAGCCACATGAAAAAGGTAAAAAGAAACAGGTAAAATTAATTTTGATGTATTTTATTTTACTTAGTATATCTAAAATATATCTTATTTTAACATGTAATCAGTATCCTAAAAACTATTAATTAGATCTTTTACATTCTTTTATTTCTACTAAGTCTTTGAAATCCAGTATTTTACACTAATCATGCATTTCAACTTGAGGTGGTCACATTTCAAGGGCTCAGTCACCACATATGATGAGAGGCTAACTTTGTACAGTGCAGAAATAGTATTTTTTAGTGAGCCATTAGCAGAACCTGGAAGAATTTCAAAGTACAGGATATTAGGGGAACTTTAAAAAATTAACCAAGTTAATGTTACAGTAATTCTCGTGTCTTTTCACATTAAAGTGACCCAGATTCATAAGCTCAGGTGTTCACTCTGTTGACTTTATTATAATGCTATCTCTTTTAAAAATATCCGTTATCTTAAGATTGACAAGCACTCAAGTCTCAGATTTGTTCAGGTCCATTTAACATTCGCTTCAGGACATATTTATTGGTGGATCCCAATGAACGAGAAGAACGTGTAATGGATGGCTTGCTGGTGATTGCCATGAACAAGCATCGAGAGATTTGTACCATCCAATCCAGTGGTGGGATTATGCTGCTAAAAGATCAGGTCAGTGCTTTGATTGATGTTCCATTAAGACTAAATAAGTCTCTTGGTGACCTAGTGGTTAAGGATTCGGTATTGTCACTGGTGTGGCTTGGGTTCAATACCTGGCCCATGAACTTCTCTATGCTCATGCCAAGGGCAAGGCTAAAAAAAAACAGCCATCTTTTTAGAAGCCATTTCTTGCTTTTTAACTAAAATCCAACCGATGTTTTCAATGACTGATTCTAGGATGTATTAGAATCTGGTTTCAGTACTCTGTTGACTTGTGGCTCCTGTATATGGCCTTCCAGAGTCTAACCCTTCTAGATAGAGGAATAACTTTTTTTTCTTCCAATAAGGAAAGAGATTTATATCCCTATTTTTTTTTAAGTGTCAAAAGTAGAAATAAGGTAAAAAGATAGTTCTACTTTTGGAATTTGCATATGGTGAGCAGTAGTTCTCAAATCTAGCTACATAAAAGAGTGACATGGGGGACTTTCAGAAAATAGATTGCCATGTAGCACATAATGTAGCTGATTAAGAGCACAGAGACTGCTTAATTGGAATTCCAGTTCTGCCTTACACTAACTGACCTTTGGCAAATGATTTCATTTTGTGCCTTGGTCTCTTTATCTGTAAAATAGGGTATATATTACTGTCAACACCTTCTTGATGGAAGACTGTAAGCATAGATATGGATATATTGTACTGTATAGCATATATCCAGTGTGCAGTAATTGTTGTTTCTGTTATCATCGTCATTATTACCAGCATCATGGCCACTACCAGATCCCTATTTCCATAGATTCTGATCCTTTAGGTCCCTGAAGCCTGGGGATTTTTGCTTTATAAAAGCTTTGCAGGGAACACTGTGCAGCCGTGTTCTCAACAGAGTTCTGGATCATACACACAGAAAGGAAGTTAGTGCATTCTTGTGCATATGCTGTTTATAGCCTCTTCAGTGGTATCGTTTACACTGTCATAAAAAAGTTTTGGGGTCAGTTCCCTTAACATTTTAAAATACCTCTCAGGAGTTTCCACTGTGGCACAGTGGGTTAAGAATCTGACTGCAGTGGTTCAAGATGCTGTGGAGATGTGGGTTTGATCCCCCACCAGCACATGGGTTAAAGGATCCCCAGTTGCCACAGCTGCAGCTCAGATTCAGCCCCTAGCCTGGGAATGTCCGTATTTCACAGGTGTGGCCATTAAAAAACAAAACAAAAAAAACAAACTCTCATATTTTCTGTTCATTTGTGTTTACTGTGTTGTATTATTTTAGTATTTGGAGGGAAAAGTAAGGCTTAAATTGTAAAGGTAGAAAAACTAATCTCATGTTTTTATGTAAAAGCTGAATGATTTGTCTTTAAATAATGGAGTTCACTTTTTTAGTTTCATTGAAATGTAGTTGATTTACAATGTTATAATTCCTGCTGTACAACAAAGTGATTGTTATACATATACTTATATCCCTTCTTTTACAGATTCTTTTCCCACATAGGTTATCACAGAATATTGAGTGGAGTTCCCTGTGCTATGCAGCAGGTCTCCACTGACCATGCATTCCATATACAGTAGTGTACATAGGCCAGTCCCAAACCTCCAATCCATCCCTCCCCACCACTTTTCCCCTTTGGTAGCCATAAGTTTGTTTTCTAAGTCTGTGAGTAACAGAGTTCACTTTTATAAATAGGTTTTGAGATGTAGTAAAATAGCTGGTGTGAAAGTTCTGGAAATTACAGAGCTAATACAGAAAGCTTTGGAGAACGACCAGAAAGTTAGGTAAGTATAGTTTTTTTTTTTTATAACTGAATGGTCTTTTTATAGATTTTTTCTGTGAGCACTTTTCTCCTGCAAGCATAACCATACAGTTTTTAAAACTCAGGTCTTTTCTTATCTGTTGATCTTAGTTGAATATACTACTTAATGGTTTTTCAAAGTTGATCAAACTGTTTATTATATTGTTTTCCGATTTAAACATAATCTGTATTAAAAAGCCACATAATATTTTTCTTTTAAAAAGATTAACAATTTCTCAGAGAAAAAAGAATCCAGTAACATTAACAGAAAGAACATAAATTGGGGTGATTCCTGTATCACTTCTTAATGTGTGACATTTAGCAACAGCTCTGTCTCAGCACTTACCTGCCTTCTATAATAGGGAAAGTTGATGCCTCCCTGATGGGGCTGGTTTGAGGATTGGAGAATAATACACTAAGCATATAGCATGTGGCTGGCACATAGTTTTATAAATGGTTAATTATGGTAACTTTTTATTATCTCTCTTGATAGGCATAATAAATTGGTGAGGTTAGTCAATTTCTTATCCAGTATTTTTCATTCAAAAGGCTAAAATAGTTGACTTTTTCTTTCCTTTCGTTTATTCTCTCCTCTCATTCCCTTTTCCCTCCCTATTCCCCCTTCTAAAAAAAACCACACAGGAAAGAAGGCGGAAAGTTTGGTTTTGCGGAGTCTATAGCAAATCAAAGAATCACAGCATTTAAAATGGAAAAGGCCCCTATTGATACCTCCGATGTAGAGGAGAAAGCAGAAGAAATCATTTCTGAAGCGGAACCTCCTTTAGAAGTGTATCTTTACTGGGTGTTTTTATTCAGTGACAACGAGGAGATTCATAACACTTTGGGCATTATTAAGGCTCTGTGAAGTACGTGCATACTGAAATTTGTTTTCTGAAACACTGTACATTGTTAGAGCAAACATTTAAGATAAAAGATAGTGGTCAGTCATACTGACGGTAGAACATACACCTCTTTATCTTGCAAAACCCAGAAAACTCTCTAACTTCAAGAGTCAATTTACAACATTTCATTTTCCTTTGGAAAATTGTTCTTTAATCTCAGTGGCATTGTCACTGTCCATTATTACACAGTTCTTAAAGTTCATTCATTCACCAAATTAATTACAATTAAAATGTTCACAGTCAGTGTGTCTGATATTTCTCACCCATTGTGTCCATAAAATCTTAACCTAATTTATACATTTTTACTTCCTCATTGTTCAGCAATCCATGGTATAATTACTAGTAAATTTTTTTCCCTGAGAATTTGAGGCACACTTAAGTCTTAAAGAAAGCTTTCATTCTCATCTTTTCTGACACTGAATCAAGTAGCCATTTTTTGTTACTCAGTTTCCTTAACTTGCCAAGTGTTTCTAAACCTGTGCTGTGGACTCCTGGAACCGCCCAAATTGGAGAGGGAGTAGAAAACTCCTGGGGTGATCTTGAAGACTCTGAGAAGGAAGATGAGGATGAGGGTGGCAGTGATGAAGCTATCATTCTTGATAGTGTAAAAACGGACACTGGAGTAGAAATCTCTAATATTGGAAGCCAAGGTATGTGAAACTATATATTTCCCAATTATAGGGATCTTATTTTTATATTAGCGGTTACTTTTCTAGAGGGACTAAATAACTTGTGATTTAAGTTAAAAGGCAGTGTTATATATTAGAGAAATACTGTCTATTGCTGCAGTGTAAGAAATGTTCTATATCTGTCCAGCGTGTTAGCCACTAGCCACACGTGGCTATTGAGCAGTGAGATATAGCTTGTGTAGAGCACTGAATTTTAGTTGCTTTAAAGTCACATAGCCACATGTGTGGCTGCCATATTAGAGCAGCATTAGAATATAGAAAATTCTAAAAGTACATGAATGCTGGTGGTCCTGATATTCTTTGCACTCTGAAAACTGTAGAATTAGAGAAATTGTTCTCACCTATGGATATTTTAAAGGAAACCAAATTGTTACTTGGTTCATACTTAGAAAATAATCATGAACTGTAGAAAGAGAAACCAGAGGTCTAGGAATTAGGTTGGTGGAGAAATAAAGGATGCAGTTACTCAGTCTGGCTGAGAAAATAGTGAAGGTGGTATTGTTTAGGTATGTAATGCGCATTTCTGCCTGCCCTTAAGGAAAGAGATTACTGCTTGTAAATATTACTGAGGGCCTGCTGGGGGGTTTTGTAAGGGAAAAAAAATCCCCCATTGATTGGGACTCTTATTCAGCTTTCCAGTGGTTACTTCTGTTTAGTATTATATATTACACTGACACACAAAGGGTCTGTGAATGAATCTAAGGAGCTTCAGTTACTGGTTAGATGAAATAAGGTTCAGGGGAGAAACGGGCAAAAGATGCAAAGTATTCTCAAATACAGGTATGTATAGGAAAATGGGTGGAGTGTAAATTGGAACATTTCTGGAGGGATTTGGCAAAAATATCTTTTGGAATGTATGTGCCTTTTTGTGGGGGTGGGCTGTGCCCTTGGAATTAGCAGATTCTAAAAGTAGCTCAAACAGTTCATTTGGCATACTGACTTCAGTTTCCAAATTGGTTCTATAAGAGATCTTTTTGACTGACATGTATCAAAATGTTTAGATAACTAGAGAATTTAGGAAATTAATCTCAGGGAAGGGAAGAACCAAATAGTAAATCAGTAAGCCTCTACACAGAATTGCATAGGTTCTATATCTTCATGGAGATAGTTGATATAAATACATGTGGAAATTTTCCAAGGGATTACTTATATTCCTTTGTTAACATTTCTTTAAAGATGCCCCTATAGTACTCTCAGACAGTGAAGAAGAAGAAATGATCATCTTAGAACCAGATAAGAACCCAAAGAAAATAAGGTAACAAATTTCAAGTGTATACATATACTCAAGACTTTTTAAAGGCTTGCCCTCTTATTGTCATCTTACCCTACTATAAACAGAAATCAGCAATCAAGATGTTTTTCTTGTGGTTTCTTTAAAACTGCCTGGATACTTTTCAAGGTAACAGTATTCTGTCATAGATGGCAAATGTTATATCCTACTGGAAAAAAAGTTTGAATCAGCACACTGATATAAGGCTGGTAAATCATCTGTGGAGTCATCTCCTAGTACTAACATTGTTAAATTTACTTTGTTCACAGAACACAGACCATCCATGCAACACAAGAAAAAGCACCAAGTAAAAAACCAGTGAAAAAGAGAAAAAAGAAGAGAACTGCCAATTAAAGTACACATAGTTGTATATTTTGTGTATATAACTATTAAAAAGGTATTTATTCATTGTTAACAACCTTGGGTGTTGTTCACAAATCCATTACAAGATCTAGTTACTTTATACAGTTTTCTTTTTCTTTTTTTTTTTTTTTACACACATTATGCTTTAAAATAAACCTCTGAAGAATTTTTAAAACAGGTTTTAAATAGTTGTCACTTTGGTAGGTCAAGTGTAAAAGTTGTTGAATGAAAAAGTGTTTCATAGCATGTGTACTGGGTCAGCCAGGTGGCCCAGTTCCCTTAGGGGAGTGAATGTCAGCACCTGTCTGTCAGAGAGAAACCTCCCCAGCCCCTCCCCATGGTTTAGTAAACCATGGTTTTCCTGAGTGAAATCTTACAGTCAAATTTTACTTCAGATTAAATTTGACTTACAAACCAAGTTTTCCAAATCAATTTATTAATTCTTGTTATCCTGACAGCTGGCATCATTAATACTTTAACAGAAGCCACTTAAAATTAGCCAAATATCTAACTAAGATAGTTACATGTACAAAAGATATACAAATTAAAACCATTTAAAAAGTAATAGATACCATAATTTGTACTTGACCATACTTGACCATATTCAGAAATGATTGTAAAATTAAAACCTAAAAAAAAAATCTGTACACCATATATTTAGAGTGATTTACATCGTAGAAAACAAAGTCAGTCTTTCACTGTTAAATATTTAGCGTCTCTGGTGGGTTGAGGAGAGAAACACCATGATACCTATAAGTAGGGAAAAAAAATCCATTTTTAGTAAGCATTCATTGCATGAAGCAGATCATGAAATGATACATATACTAGGAACTCACAAATGCTATTTCTGTCTACTTGGGTTAATGGTTATAAAATCATTGGCTAGTCCCCCAAATATGCATGCATGCTTATTCCCCTCCCCTCTTCTTCAAATACAGGACAGAACCTTTAACTACAACCTACTCAAAACACATGGCTTGCCAAGAGAAGAGCTACCTTGGGGAGGCCGTGCCTGATTTATGAATCTCCTAATGAAGTTAAAATGTCAAGGGTCTCTGAACCATACAATAGCCAGGAAAAGCAACCTTTAGTATCCATTGTTGTTCATTCTTACTTGGAATTTTTGTACTTTTCTCTTATTGACTGTTGTGCATGCTGTGGTGCTCTGAGGTAGGTCTGGTGAAGGTCCAGGAGACAAGGCTTAAGAATTTCCAATGTATATCCAGTCTTTTGTACTAATGATTCAGGCTATAGGAGGGAGGAGAGAATCACTGAGTCTCATTTTTAATAAGAGACACTAAACACAAGTTAGTAGTTGGCATTAAGCTTGAGTTTTGTTAAACTTCAGTACTAACACCCCCAACTAACATCTTCCAATTTTTTCAAGTCCTTTTTTTCGGACTTCTGTTTTTACCATATTCCCTGCCAAATTCTTTAAACACAAGCGGACGTTTTAAGTCCAAGTAATAACTAACCTTTCTACCTAACAAACAGATGCTTTTAAACAGGTACAACAAGATGCTTTATGCTTTAAACAGTGTTGAACAACTCTTCTAGTTCACTACATCTGTACAACCATCAATTGTCTATCTGGCACAAGCATTTAAGCCACAAGGTAGATGTGTAAAGATGTTGTAATACATACCCAGCTTTGTCCCGTGACTGTGTAGAGTGCTAAATGAAAGGCTGCTGCAGCAATAACCGATGGCAAATACTTTAGGTATGGATCAGCATCTATCAAACTTAACTCTCCCAAAAACTGAAAAAAAAAAGTAAATACATTTTATGATCATAAGAGCTCTGGAATTGAAACTTGAAATCCTTGCCTTCTGGTCTCAATTTTTTTTTCTGTCTTTTAAGACTGCTCTGTAGCAACAATAGGGGGAAAAAAATCCATAGCCACATCTTTAAATATATCCACTATCAGTGTTTGCTTCATTCCCGTAATGTATAGTTCCTCTAACAGCTCTTAAAACAACTCTTCTGGCTATCATTTCGCAGGATTTCATCCTCATAACACTACTCCTAGTGCTTTCTTAATTTATATTACCTTTTGCTGGTGATAGGCTTTCCTTCATATTGTAGCACTAGTCTATCCCCAGAGTACTAAGTCCCTTGACCAAGAATGGATAATGACACTAAGGCTTACCCCTAATTGTGACCTCAGGATCTTCATTCGACAAAATGAAAACTTACCATAGCTAAACTTTCAACTTTGCAGTTTGCAGACTGCTGGTGCAGAAAGTACTGGGTAAGAAACTGATTTATTGTTGGTGCAGCTAAGTCAAAAGCAAGGACTTTCAAAACGAGGTGCTCCATTCTCAGAACTTGTTTCTTAGTATAAGTGTCATCTGTAATGTATACAAACTCTGCTACTTCTGGGGGATATATTTCTTCAAATTTTCTACAATGAAAGAAGTTTTAAGTAATCAGTCCTCCTAAAAGAAAAGCAAGTTTCTCCCAACTTGAAATCCCTTAAGCAGAATATGTAAAATGAATCCAAAGCCTATACTCTCCACCAGTTGCTTGTTTCCACTGATAATTGACCGTTTTTAGCAAAGACTAAGTAAATGCTAATTAAGACCCAAATATTTCTCCCACTGCAGTCAAATAAATGAGGCAAAAGACTTCCCAAGATGGGAACAATATCGGAGTTCACCAAGTAACTGAAAATGTAGGAAACTTTCTTAGAAAAATAAATGCTTTATATTTTATAGTTTTCATGTCTTAATGGGGAAAAAATAAGACTTCGCCTATATACCAGAAAATATTTTCCAGTGGAAGGAATCACTTTGTAATCTATAGGTTCATTCAATGTGCCCTGAAATCCAGATGTAGGAAAATGAATGTCCAAAATTTTCACCCACGCCACCACCCCTAAAGTAGTCACTGACTCTCTGCCTTGTGTAGTATTAATTTTAAAATGTCATATTTCAAAAATCATTTCTTCCCTAAATAGAAAGATACTACTAATCACTTTAAATCCAACAAACCCAAGTTGGACTTACGAGGCCAACAGCATAGCAGCAGTGCCCACCAGCTGAAGTTTTCCTCTCAACACAGACATCGATGAAAGAAACCTATCAATGTAGTTCACAGCCAAATGCAGTGTCTCATTCTGTAGTTTATATTCTTCTCCTACTTCTACTAACCAGTCCACGAGGATAGCCCTCATACTGTTAGTAATGTCTGGCTGTTTCTTCATGTAACCCACTTTAGGCTTACATTTAACCTGTTAAGAAAGTTATTTAGTATACTGTTAAAACTGCAATTAGATTATTCTACCATTAGGAGACGCTACATGCTAGAAACATAGGTATAGCATTAGAGTAATCCACTGGTAGTTAAAAAATTTAAAACATTACCCTCAATTTCATTTCACCACAGTGAATAAATAGAGGAGAGACTTTTACCTCCATTTCCCTAAGGTATGTGTGAATGTCCTCATGGTAGTCTGGTACCTCATTAACACTCACTGGCTTTTCATCTTCCAATACAATTGACATGTCCATAGTATGTGGTGACTCTAGGAGAATTAAGAAATATAATCTACTTTTAATTTTCTACTTAATTCAATAGCTAAAAGTGATTGCCCTTGTAAGGAGTCCCATACTACCAAAGCATTTATTTTATCCAACTAAAAGGGGCTTCTTATGACAAAGTATGTAGATTTCACTCTGATTTTCATACCTCTGTCCACTTAGCTTTGGAATGATTTTAATTAACAAGAAAAAATATACTGATAGGCCATTAAAAGGAAAAAGTTTGAGGAACAGGTATTATTTTAAAGTATCCTTCATCTACCATAACAGGAGTACTATGGTTCTGTTAGGACAAGTTAAAATCAAGTTTTGAGGTAATACCTAGGATTTGTCATAACGGAGCTTACAGACCCCAAAGTCTGACATATTCAAAGCACAATCCAGACAACAACTAGAAGCAAGGCTAATGTGTGCTAAAGAGAAAATTATATTCATTATGAGCAGTTCAAACCTATTAACAGTACAATCCAGGGGTGATTCTTTTTTGTAAATTTAAATTATCTTTGGAGGCAAAAAGTATCAGCCATTAATCTTTTTACTTCAAGGTTTACTTTGAGGTTAAAATTTGTTGTAAATTTTACTTTTTTTTGTCTTTTTAGGGCCACACGCATGGCATGTGAAAATTCCCAGGCCAGAGATGGAACCCTCCCACAGCTGTAACCAGAGTCACAACATGACAACACCAGATCCTTAACCCACTGAGCCACAAGGGAACTCCTGCTATACATTTTAAATAAAAATACACAAGTTATTTTACTTTCAAAGTACTTCCCTGCTATACCTCTCATTGACAGAACTAAAACATACTGGATTTAGTGAGCCTGTCTATTATATGTGGTAAAATGCAAAAAAGCATGGTTCAACTGTGACTCACAGGAGAACCATGTCCCTCTCTGGTGTCACAATAACTCAGACTGGTTTTATAGAAACAAAAGTTTAAAGCTGGAAGAGATGCTGATCACAATATTTAAAGCTGCCATCCTCAAATAGCACTCTCTGAAATGGTATATACAAAGTGAATCTTAAGAAAACAATTGAAATATATTCTATCAAGCAAACATGTCCAGGGTCAGATTACTGTCTGAGATCTAATAAAGCTGATGTGATCAGTAGTATACCAGAGAGAGCATAGGATTAGAATCCTTTTGTAGGTCACTAAATCATGGATAAGCTGTGAGGCCGGAAATAAGTTACAGCCTTCTAAACTTGTTACATCAAACTGAACTCAATGCAGTAAGGATAAGGTAAGATAATGTCTTAAAAAGCAAAATAGCATTCACTCAACCTATGCAATAATTATGATTACATTTATTTGATATATTCTTTAAAACTTACCAAAACTACCATCCATTGGGTAATCAAGAGGTACCAGTGGTTTTCTTGGTCCAGGTAAAGTAACGGCTGAATTAAAAGCCAGGACATCTGCATTTTCTGTTTTTTTAGATTCTGCTGGCCTCTTTTGAGTCTCTTCTTCTGCTTCATCCACATGAATGGTAAATGCAGGTTGTTTACTGTTTGCTTTCCAAGGAGGAACAGTGACGTGCTCATCATTTATAGGAAGATCCTTAAGAGGTGCAACCTAAAAAGAAATAACTGGCTTTGAGTCTATTAAATGGAATTTGAGGATGCATTCCTGCAGAGGTTTTAGAGTCACACTAACAGGGATTATGCAAAAATAAGGCTACAATAAGGTGGTGGGGCAAGCCAAAAGATGCCAAATTTAGGAGAAATGGCAAAAAGTGGTTTACCTCTTTCGCCCCAGGGTGGAGCAACAGAGCAAACTCGGTAAGATGGCGGAATTGTCCAAAAGAAAAGTATTTTTTACACTTTTTTCTAAAGTAGAGGTAATCTCTTAAACATGTGGGGAGGATGAAGGAGGACTGGGCAATGCCTGGGGCTTAAAGCTGGGAGAAAGGCGCGGAGGCGGGCAAAGACCATACTTAACATACTCAACGTTGGAGGATTTGGTTTGACCATATTATCTATAGAAAAATACCCCCAACAGAGCCGATGGGCAACATAAACGCATAGTGCTGGCAGGGAGAGTAACGGGAGAAACTAGTGGGAGTAATGTGGCATCCCACACTCGAGAAAACTAGGGGTCAAAGGGACCCCAGACCCTGGCCTCCCGCAAAAACCCCAGGAGATGCTTTCTCGCCACTCTCCTCTGCCGGCCAAACCCATGCAAAACTCCCGCTTGGCCCACCCTCCTCCAGATAATAAGTCATCTCTTTACCCGTCGCGTCTTAGGCCTCTGCTGCAGCGCTGGACCCCGTGAGTTCCCGGCCTTCAGTACCGCCAGCCCAGCTCGGGTCCGGGGCTGTTGGGCGGCCGCAGCCTTCTCGGGGTTGACGTTCTCCTGGTCCTCCTGGAGCGCCGTCTGCTGCAGTTTCAGCAGCGCCGGGCCCGCCTCGCGGGCCACAGGCCCGGGCGCTGAGCTGCCCAACATCACTGCTCCCGGGGGGCGCGACAGGATCAGCCTGCGGCGCCAAGCAGCGTGCACTGCGTCCCGCCGACCCGCCGAGGAACACTCCTACCCTACCTGCCCGCCGCAGCCCAGGTCAGCCTGCCCGCCCACCTGCTCAGGATCGTGTAGAACCAAGGAGGTTGCAAAAGGCGGAGGCAGGCGCTGCGGGGCGTGCAGGGCCAAGGACGCCCCCGGAATGAAGGGAGCAGCCCGCCGGAGCGGCAGCTGTTCATGCAGTTCAAGTAGCCCGCGACTATTGAAATGGACCAATGAAAAGGGCCGAGGCCCGTGACGTCACGCTGGGCGACGCGGTCGCAAGTAAGTGAACGCGGCCGCGAAGGAAACCGAGCAGGGGCGGAGCGGGGCGAAGAAATGTCGATGAGCTGCTGGAGGAAGTACGCCCGCGCTGCGCAGAGAGGCGGGGCCTAAGCTTACTGTGACTTTAAACGGAGCCACTAGGGGGGTCCCTGTCTCAGGGTAAGGGCTGTCTCTAGACTAAACGGAATTAAACTTTAACAATTATTAGTGGGCCACCTTGGCCTTTAGCTCGACTGACTAGTTTCTAAAGGTCTAAAATCTGATCCGCCCACTTACTGGCCCGGTGATCTTGTTCAAGCACTTCAATGTTGATTCTCTTTTTTCTAAAATGTTAATTGGGAATAACACGCTGCTAACATAACTGATACTCAAGTGGTGGACTATGTCATGTTACCACTTAAGTGCTTCTCACAGTCATGCTTTTTATTTTTTCTAATGATGATGCAGTTATTTTGAAGTACCACCTTGAACTACTGTTGATACATGTAGCAAACAATAACGTACTACAAAAAATTCCACTAGATGGTCATTAATTTTTATCCCTTTTTTCCCCAAGCTGTGACAGCCAACAAAAAACACCAAGGAAAATTCTGGTGACCTAGATATAATTATGTGCTCCATTTAGAAATGAAAGTGTTTAAATATAGTAAAAACGACATGACCTTATTAAAATAAAACTCTCTTAGCAATATGTGTCTTAACAAATTTTCACATTTAATATACAAGGTTTGCACATATCTAATAAATATAATAGTATAAAATTAAGAAGCATTGTTTTCCAACAACTTCATGAGTGAACCTTACTTGAAAACATAAAAAATAGCTTATTTTCTATTCCCTTACGGTATTTTAAAACACCCTTTAAGTATAATATTCACCTGAATATGAATCAAATTAAGATGAACAAAACTTCCATAGCCTTAAAGTCATATTTCCCTCCATATATGATAAAAAGGAAATCAATGGATATTAGTACAGGAAAATCTAAGAAGCTATCACTGTTTCTGCACTATTCACATGTAGTACACTTGTACAGTTCTACTTATTACAGCACATCAAGTTAAGATCCCCCGGTCTGTTCAAGCCCAGCTGATTTCCCTTGGTCATAACAATTTAAATAAAGCACTGAGTCAACTCAAGTATTTCACAAACTGAGCATGGGTCACAAAACATTACTAAGCAACGGCAAAATCAGTTTTGCAAATCAATCTCAATTCCTAGAAAAAAAAAGTTTATAGGTTGTTTCCCCTAGCTGATAACATAGATTAAGCCAGGATATAATCCAGGAACCAGAACTTGGATCCATATTTATAAATTAATAGCATGTCTTCTTAAACACTTAAGCTCACTAAGAATCAGCTTTCCTACATGATTTGACAAATGACCATAAATGTGTTGTCAAGATCAAATGAGATAACATATGTAAATACATTTTGAAAACTGAGTTTATACATATGTGTGTTAGCTTGTTAAACATCTGAATATATTTTTACTTTCCAAACAATATTTTTCAAAAGTTAAAACACCCACTTGGAAAAAATTCATTAAAATCCTTCATACTCATTCCATTTATGTTTTAAAATGAAATGTCTCTTTTTTAAAAAGTTTCATTTGTCAAAAAAAATAGTATTACTTGAAAAAAGGTTGTACTTCAAATATTTTTAGATATTAAAAAGCACCTGAAATAAAAGTATGTAATGTAGCTTGTATTTCTGCTTTAACATTTTTAATTTAAACAGACAACTTCTTTGGAGATTTACCTTGTTTATATTTCATGCAGCATCAAAGAAAGCAATCAATGCATTTTGGTCATAACTGTCCAGAATCTCCAGTAAAAGAGGCACTTTGGTTTTTACATTGGTGCCTTTGAACTTGAACTTATCTATGAAAAGATCAGTGATCATACCTGTAAAGAAAAAAAAATGATAATTTCCTGTCATTGACTAGTTCTATTAATGAAATAATATTTAATGAAAGTAAGTGATTGCTTGAGAATCTACTTCCAAGCACTTGTAATTCCATTACTTAACATACACAAACCTAAAAGGATTGATGCATTAAAACTCTTCTGGGGAGTTCCCATGTAGCTCAGCAGAAGCGAATCTGACTATCATCCACGAGGACACAGGTTCACTCCCTGGCCTTGCTCAGTGGGTTAAGGATCCAGCATTGCTGTGAGGTGTGGTGTAGATTGTAGATGAGGCTTGGATCTGGTGTTGCTGTAGTGTAGGCTCCAGTTTGAACCCTAGCCTGGGAACTTCCATATGGCTCGGGTGCAGCCCTAAAAAGACAAACAAACAAAAAAACCCTATTTATTCTGAGAGGATTTTCAGGCCAGTTTCAAAATATAAATCATTTGGCTAATAACCCTCTTAACAACTGGTTACAAGATATTAATTCAGGTAATCAACTGCTGGCCAGTTCTGAACTGCTACTGGTATGTATAAAAATACAACAAGTAAGGGTTTTTTTCCCTACTAGGCTGACCATTTTGACATAGTGTAGACAAGTTCTGTTTCGTAACAGCTTTAACTGAAATAAAATATCCCAGCTATATGTGGACCATTCTTGGAATCTGACTTGAAGGCAAATATTTCTAGCTTCACAGATCTGGGAAAATTATTTCACCTTTGAGTTTTCACATACATATGTGGGAATAATTCAAGCTATCAATCCTTTATTCAAAACCTTTGATGCAAGATATGTTTTAGAATTTTTCATATTTTAACAATACAATAAAAGGAATATAATATACCATATATATGGCATAATTCCTGTGGAAAGTAAGTGGCAGCATCTGATAAGAAAACATAACGTTTCTGAAACAAAATACATGAATATTCACACTAAAAAGAATAAAAAATATATAACTAACCTCATATTAGTTGAAGTGAGGTTTTGTCATTAATTCAGATCAAATCAGATTTATTGCCAAATGATTTATGAAAAAAAGCTTTAGATTCAAAAGTTTTCTGGACGTAGGAATCGGTGATAAGAAATGGCAGTTCTGCACCACCCAACTTCTAAGTTGTTATGAGGATAAAAGATCATGTGCTTGCCATATAGTAAATATTATGATATTAGATATTATTTTTACAATTTATGAGCAAGTCTCTAGGTATGAAATAAATTCATTAGGTAGGCTTAAGGATCAAAATGAACTGATGGGGAGTTCCCGTCGTGGCGCAGCGGTTAACGAATCCGACTAGGAGCCATGACGTTGCAGGTTCGATCCCTGGCCTTGCTCAATGGGTTAAGGATCTGGTGTTGCCATGAGCTGTGGTGTAGATTGCAGACGAGGCTCGGATCCTGCATTGCTGTGGCTGTGGTGTAGGCTGGCGGCTACAGCTCCAATTCAACCCCTAGCCTGGGAACCTCCTTAAGCCACAGATGCAGCCCTAAAATGACAAAAGACAAAAGACAAAAAAAAAAAAAAATGAAGTGATGATACCAGACTCTATAGTAGACTTGGCCTAGTGCAAAAAACATGCATTTGGGGGCAAGGTTCTAATGAAGGCTTTGCCACTACCTGTGTGACAACAAATTCTTTAGTCTCAGATTTCAGTTAAAATGGAAAACAGAGAAAACATCATCTATCTTGCAGAGCTCTTGAAAGGATTAAATATCCTTTAAACTACCTGGTTATAAAGATGTTATAAATGAATAGGTGTGCTATGCACAATAGGTCTTATGTAAAGATCACAAAAAAAGTTCCTTCCTTCCTCCCTCTCTACCTCCCCTTCATCTCCTTGTTCTTGCTTTTTCAATACAATTGTAAAAAACTCAACTTCTCACCACCAAAGCAAAAGGAATTTCAAACTGTAAACTGACATAGCACACATATAACCCTTATTAAATTTCACCTAAAAGATACTAAACGCTGCCTTTTGATATTTCAAAATAGCAACAAAATCTGAAAATTATTTGTGTGATAATACAGCCTAATGCTTCATGGGTTATATTCATTTCACACCAACCAGATTTCTTCAAATATATACACATATACAGATTAATTCATACAATTACACTTATTTCACTTCTTAATGTTTACTTATATTTTATCAAGTAAAAATATTTAACATTAAAACTAACCTGAAAAAATAAACATATTGTACAGTAAATTGGTCATTACTGGTTCATAACTGCTATAGCTTTGCCTGTCTCCTTCTGCCCAGTTTATCTCATATGATCTTTTGCAAATAGCCAAAAGAAAAGAAATACGACAAGGTATTCTAGAACAGTCCACTAACCATAGAGTCTTTCCAGATGTGCAGGTTGCTTTTTGTATTCTTCCTGTAGGTGATCTGCCTCTTCTAGAATACAGCGATATTCTGGTATCAGAAAGTCTGTGCTCCCCTCATGAACCTGCAGTTCCTTAGTTAAAAATAAAAACAGAAGTACCTTAATGTTCAAAATTCAATCCAGTGTAAAGTGGATTTAGAGTGTAAAACTTTACAATTTTAGAAATTGCAGTACAATAAAATAAGGATCATGAGTCCCTGACACACGTACTTACTTTTAAAGCATCAATTAACTGTACTTTCTTAGCCAAAAGCAACTGGTACTCCAGCTTTGGGTGGATTAGCTTTAATGTGTGTCTGACTGATACTTCATTTATCTCTAGAAGGTGAACCAGGCACAATTAGATAAGTCACTTAGATCAGAAATATTCTTACTGTAACAAACAACCTCAAAAAAAAAAAAGATTTATTTTTGTTTTTTTTTTTACCGTAAGAGATGTTGAGGTTAATTTTCCTTTTTGTAGCTTCTTTAGAGAGCACATCTCTTAGGATGGATATAGTAGAAATGTTGTCAGATTTAAAAACTCCTTCGCCTTTTCTATAAAATTAACATTTTTTAAAATAACAGCTTTAGAAGGAAATATACCCAATAAACATGTTCAGGAAACATATTTTGTGGCATCTTGTGTTTAGTCTTCATCTGGTTTTAGATTTCTTTATATACACATCTCATTATTAATGTAAAGCACATCTAAACATGTAACCTCTCGCTGCTATAGTAATTCAAGTTCTGAACATACTTATAAAACTGAATAAAAGATATTAGACATATGCTCCCTAAAAATGACACTTTACATAAGCCCTTCATTTAAAACAACTTTTTTTCACTAATAAAATTTCCAAAGCTTGTAGCCCCTTATGTATATAAAAGGTATTAAAATTGCTTACTTTCACATAGGTTATTTCCTTTGATACATTATAGCATGACTATATGCTTCCTTAAAAGAAAGCTGATGTCAGCTTTCTTTCCTAAAAGAAAGCTAAGAGTAACATCTTCTGTTCCTCCGTGCCCACAACCTACTGGCACTGCTTATAACCACAGGACCCTTCTCTTTCTTTAGGGAACCCCTCCTTCTCTCTCTCCCACCCTTCTCAAACAATATAGTTTCACAGGCACTGGCCTCAATCCCATTTCTGGGACTTCAGGAGGAAGCTGTAGCAGCGTATTCCGGACCCTTGACCACAGCGGTTAAGGCTCAGTATTGAGATACTCAATACTGGGACTTTTATTGGAATCAGTGGGAAAGAGAGGCTATGGTGGCCACCATGGCACTATAGAGGAAAACTAAGAAAAGGCAAAACAGAGCTGAGCAACGGAAAAGGATAAAGTCTTAATGATATCAGCTAAGCCACTGACCCAGATGTACTTGAGGCAGACCAGACTACTGCTAATCTTTTAAGTCATATGAGATGATAAATTCCTTTTATCTGGAATCCTGCTTACATTTGCGTCCTATTTATGATGACCAAAATTTTCCTAATTAGTATAGACCATCTTTCACATATCAATGTTGCCTTTTTAATTGGTTTTATACAGACCAGCTGTAGGCAAATGCTAATTCTTTTTTCCAGAAAGATGAATAAAAATATACACTTATTTTGATCCCAATTATGTTTTAGAAATCATGAGATTTTTTTCACTAGTCTTCAGTTTTAACTAATGATATTTAACATTAAATACCCATACAGAGCCTGGCACTGTGGAATGACTGACATGGTTCGTCTTCCTTTCAGCATCATAATTTAGAAAAATAAATACTATTATTTCCATTCCTCGGAAAAGAAACTGAAACTCAGAAAGGTACGTAATCTATCTAAGGTCAAATAACTGGTGAGTCACAGAGCTGGATTCAAACCTAAGTACGTCCGCCCCCAAAGCACACACTTCTATACTTCTTCCATATATATGTATTTTAACTAGGCACCCAAAAGACATTTACTGAGCACCACTATGTTCAAAGACATGTGTTAAAAACTTGGAGAATACATACAAAGATAATTGAGAAATAAACTCTGCCCAGGAGCTTACAGTCTGATTTAGAGACAAGCTTACATAAAAATTATTATATACTTCAAACAACAATAAAAATCTAAGACAGGAAAAATAAAATGTTATAGGAACAGAGAAGAGAATCAAGGAAGGCTTCAAAAATGTAACTATTGAGTTGGGCCTTGAAAGACAAGCAGACTTTTGGCTATTAAGGGAAAAATATCTAAGGACACAAAATAGCAAAGAACAAAGGTGCGCTCTTATAAAAACATATAATACACCACGACCCTATCAAATTGTCTGCTATGATTAAAATGTGAGGTTCACTGTGATACTTCAAAACAGAAGTCATAATTCCAGGTTAAGACACAGATAAGATTTCAGGGAGGCTATAGTGAGCGCCCCCATAGAACTGATGCTAAAACCAATTAGATTTCTGGAGACTTTTTGGACCCAAAGGCTACATTCAGAGGTAAAGTTATGTGTTCACTGCTGTTTCCAGAACATAGCATAGTCAAGCCTCAGCTAGGAAGAAAGTAAGAGAATACCTCTGCAAAGTGCTTAAGGAAAGAAACTTTGAGAGACAGAGAGAGGATAAGAAGTGCTCTCTCCTCCAAACAAAATTTTAAAAAACAAAAACAAGATCAAACAAATAAAAACAACCTACAGATGTGAGAAAATGGGAATGAAAGACCTTGAAGAGGTGTAAAGGTACAAGCTCAAAGCAGATGTAGACAAATCAGTCTTACCCAACACATTCAGCAAAAAGAAAAAAGGAGAAGGAAATTTTAGCCTCTACTGTATTCAGAAACAGAAATTAGGGGGGCTTATGGGAGATGGCGGGATGACAGTGAAGGTGGCAAAAGGGCAACTGGGAGCATGAGAAAAGTGTAAAAGAATAATGACTTCCACTTTACAACGTGGTAGCTTCAAAAGTCTGTATGTTCTAAGCTTTCAAGTTCTGAGCCAATTCCTATTTTTGCATGAAGAAATTCAACTGTAATTCTTACTGGAATTAGGATAAATGTTCAAATCAATTTGGGAAGGACTTGCATGTTTACAATGTCTTCATATTGATAACTAGAGAATATATTACTCCATTTAATTAAATCTTTTATGTCAATAAAAATTTCAAAGTTTTCTTCATGAAATTCTACTTATTTCTAATAAAGACTATTTCTACAGATTTTATAGGAATATTTTGTTATTGTTACTGCTCTGAAAGGGTCTTTTTTGAACAATTTATTTTCTCACTGGTTACAGTTAGAGAATAGGAAAGGTATTCATCTTTCACGTTCATTTTTGGTCAATCATATTTTAATCTCATTAATTCCACTTGTTTTCCAATAGATTCTCTTGAACAGCATAGTTTTAATTACATTATTTGCAAAGTATTCCTGCCTTAAAACACACACAAATTTAGAAGTTCTATTTATATAAAAACACAGTGAACCAGTAAAGTTTTACTCACCTGTAGGTACTTTCAAGTTGTGTATCCAGGAAAGTGTTCTGAAAGTAAAATGTCACACATTCTCCTGCTGGAGGTTTTTCAGGAACTTCAGGCAGGCAAAAAACAACCCAGGAATGAAGTTCCGCAAAACTGAACTGGCCTGTCAAGGTCAGTGTATTCATGGGTCTGCATTTTAATAGTAGAGACACACATTTGTGTGTGGAAATACATGGAAGTATTAAATGTACTCAACACATTAACAAACAGAATTTTGCAAATTACAAATATAAAAGCAGCCATTTAATTTTTCTCAGATTAATCTCACCCATCAGATAAACACTTTGATTTCTTGGGGGAAAAGCGAATGCTTACCTATACCTGTACTTTTAATATTCAGTTAAGTGACATAAATAGCTTGTTTCCATTATAACATGATTTACAAGTAAAACTGTTTACTCAGGTAGATTCCACTGTTTAAAAGTTTTATCTAGTATTTCTACTACACAAACTACAAAACATATAAGAATCTCCTTTAGGAAAAAAATCAGCATAAGGTAAAGATAAAGTTTCGGGCTTTTAAGTATGACAGACATAGATCTGAAACCTTGCTTCACTATTTACTAGCTGCATGCCACTGAAAAGTTAAAGAATGATACCTCCTATTTTGAATGAATATGGAATCAACCTTCTATCTTCCAAAATCACATATACACACAAAAGCTTGTAAAATAAATAAAAGAAATCTAAAATAAAACAAATGGACAGTTATAGAGTTTAAAAATGCAAAGTTTAATGGAATCAAAGGTTCGGAAAAAAATTTAAGAGGATACAGCACAGAAAAGACTTTTGAGATCATCCACTCCAACTGTCATTTGCAGATGAGAAAAACTAAAGTCCAGAGAGATTAAATCATTTTCCCAGTCATTTAGGCACAAATATAAGATTATAATCTCAGTCTCTCGAGTTCGTTCTAGCACACCATGCTACCTACTTTAACAACTTTGACTTTTAAGCAGGAGACAGCCAGAAAGAATCTATTCTTTAATGTTTTTCCCAAATCCTCCTTAGGAACATTTCTGCTTACATACCTTTAAAATTACAAGCTGCAATAGAAAAAACATAGGCTTTGGCCTCAAGTCTTATCTCATTTTCAGAAAAAAAAAGTGAAAAACTACAGCCAAGAGGATAATTAGGTTGGAGTGGAAGTTACAAAAAAGCAAGGACTATCACAACCAATTGCTCTACCAGTATTCCCTGAGGTAAAGTAGAGAGGAAATACAATGTCTGAAGCTAATACAATTAGGTCCTATTTACAGAGAACTCAAATTCTAAACAGTATCTTCTTATAAAAGGTGTTTGAGACAGAGAACTGTTAGTCTACTGATCTCAAAGTGGTAAGTATATGATTACGACAGGAAAGTCCAGCTCAAGCCAGTCGCTAAAAGAAAACAAAGACTCATCAATTAAAATCAATTAATAATACTGATATCTGCTGCTTTTTGAAAGTTCACTCTATGCTACTTTGTTTTTATGAAAGACCTGCATACATGAGTACCCATTTTCACTAACCAAAAGAAATCCAAAGAGGATTTCTGCTTTTATTTAAAAAAAAAAGTGAAAAACAAAAACAGTGTCTGTGTTTGTTCTGCAGAAGCAGTGCACATCCCTGGCAGCAGTGAGAGTGGCCCTGCTAAGCTCCTTCTCCAGGAAATACATTCGGCATCTCAGCATCAGGCTGCTACAGTTTTGAACTGCATCTGTGAGTATCTGGCTTTATCCCAATTTATTTTGAGCACCCCTTAGCAAGATGTGTCCTAAGGTAACTGTTTCTTTGTTTTATGCCATTACAGCTTACAAAAGGTTTCACAGGAATGATTTGCTTCCAAAGAGTAGGTAATACCCGTACATAATGGCATTTAAATATTTATTTAATTTTTCAAAAGTTCAAATAGTGAAGTTCCCACTGTGGCTCAACAGTAACGAATCCAACTAGTATCCATGAGAACGCAGGTCTGATCCCTGGCCTTTCTCAGTGAGTTTAAGGATCCAGCGTTGCTGTGAACTGTGGTGCAGGTCACAGATGCAGTTCGGACCCCATGTTGCTTTGGCTGTGGCACAGGCCAGCAGCTCCTATCCAGCCCCTAATCTGGAAATTCCCATATCCTGTGGGTGCAGCTCAAAGAAGAAGAAGGAAAAAAAAGTGCAAATAGCTACTAGAATTTACACTATAAAATAAAAAGCAAGTTTATTTTAATCATGTTAGATAAGCTTCTCCCTCCTTTCTCCTACCTGTCATGATCAATAAAGTGAGTCCTCTGATGGAGTGAAAGGGGTTTGATAAGGTACTGGCGGACCTGACATGTTTTGGGTTGAATTCTTGGAGTCACATATGCTTGAAGTGTGCCATACTGGCCTTCAATTGAGCGAATCTGATTCAACACAAAAGGAAAGAAAATAAGAATAATTTAGCAACATAAATGCTATCTTTAAAATGTTCAGCACAGGCGTTCCTGTCGTGGCTCAGTGGTAAACGAATCCGACTAGGAACCATGAGGTTGCGGGTTCGATCCCTGGCCTTGCTCAGTGGGTTAAGGATCCGGCGTTGCCGTGAGCTGTGGTGTAGGTTGCAGACACGGCTCGGATCCCGCGTTGCTGTGGCTGTGGCGAAGGTTGGCAACTACGGCTCCTGTTAGACCCCTAGCCTGCGAGCCTCCATATGCTGCAGGTGCGGCCCCAGATAAGGCAGAAAAAAAGACCAAAAAAAAATGTTCAGCACAAGTAATCAAGTACTTAGGTCTTAATCTCTTCTATAATATTCCAAAGGAAATAACACTCTAATAAACAAGAATGGCTTTGTCAATCAAAAGCAAAATTAATCCATCTAGAAAAATCATCCCCACCACATATTTTTGGGTGATTGGAATACCCTTAGCAATGCTGTCATTCCACATGACAGACATTTTCACATACTACCCAATCACATATGAAAACACAGGTGTAGGAGTGCTCATTGTGGTGCAACAGAAATGAATCCGACTTGAATCCATGAGGCTGGGGGTTTGATCCCTGGCCTTGCTCAGTGGGTTAAGGATCCCATGCTGCCGTTTTATCTGTGGCATAGGCTGGAGATACAGCTCAGATTCTGTGCTGCTGTGGCATAGGCTGGCAGCTGTAGCTCCAATTTGACTCTCTGGGAACTTCCATATGCAAGATTTTTTCTTAAATGTTACAATGAAAACATTACTCTGAATGAGAAGAGAGGAAAGATAAAAGGAAAAGATAAAGAATAAATACAGAAGGAAAATAAAAACCCCATCTAATAAAGCTATATTTTAGAGTTCCTTTTTAAGGAGTTAGGTTACACTGGCACATAAATTTTTCCACCATAAAAAGCTGTACTTTGTACAACACAAGGAATATTAGCCAATACTCTGTAATCACTGCAAATGGAGTATAACTTTCAAAAAAGAATATAATTGTTTACAATATTTTTAAAAGTCATAATGCTTTCTCTGATTATACAATTCATATTCATTATTTTAAAATGCAAACAATAAGTGATAATTAGGATGAACATACAAGTCATCTGAAATCCTACCACCCAGAGATGATCATTATTGCTATTTTGGTAGTCAGTCTTTTATACATCTCGTTATGCAGATGTATGACAAAAACAAATGCATAATTTCATATGAATAAATTCTATTTATATCATAGACATCTTTGTTTTTACTTCTAATAATTACATTTTTCCTTCATCTCTGCCTTGAATACTATCACCTCCCTCCCACTTTCATCCCACCCACACCTTCCCCCTACTATATGACCTACCATACCACACAAGTATGTTTCCTTTCATACCTTTCCTCACATTAGATATAAATATATAGACACTTACAGAGATTTTGTCTGCATTTTGTGTTTTTTATGGAATTTGCTCCATGTTAACAGGAATAGATCAACTCATTCCTTTTTTTTCCCCCAGGCTCAGACAAGGCATATGGAGGTTCTCAGGCTAGGGATCACAGCTGTGGTGATGGTGGATTCCTAACCCACTGCACCAGAGTGGGAACTCCTAGAGTAACTCATTACTTATTGAAGCTGTATAGTATTCCACAGAATGGATAAACAGCTACCTATTCAATCATTCAATTACTGAGTGTTCACTTTGGTTTCACTTTTCAGCCTCTACTAACAATGCTGCAATTAATTATATACAGATCTTTGTGTATAACACTGTGATTTTAATGCTATGAAATAGATTCCAACAAATGAGACTATGTCCTGTTTCTCCAAAGTGGCTATAACAATTTTTATCTCCTTCAGCCATGACTGAAAGTGTCTTTTCCTTATCCTGCCACCTGGTGATAAAAATTTTTGCCTATCTGTTAGATAAGAAGAAAGTGATTTTTGTTATTTTGAGTTTCCCTAACTGATAATGAGATACAATTTTTTTTAACATTTGTTAGCTATTTTGATTCCCTCTTCTATGAACTGCCTATCCATATTCTTTGCCTATTTCCTAATTGGGGAGTCTTTTTTTAATAACTTAAAGGTAGACTTTATATTTTGTATTCACCCAATATCTGGAAGATAGCTAAATTTCCTTCTTTTTAAAAGTAACTAGGTACTTCATTCACCTGAATTTATTTTTCATAATATATGGCATAAGAATCCACTTAAATTTTTCCAGATAGATGCTAGCTATGCATTACCAGTTTTTAAATAAGAACAGTAATTTCATAGAATTCTCCCTACCTAAAAATGCCATGCATGAAATTTATGTAAATATGTGGTGGGCTCTATTTCTAGACTTTATTTTGTTTTATGACCTATTTATTTAGGCCTTGTAAATACCCCGCGTTATCATTATTATCATTTTGGCCATGCCACCAGCATGCAAAAGTTCCCAGGCCACACCAAGAACCTGAGACACAACAGTGACAATAATCCTTAATCACTAGGTCACCAGGGAACGTCCCTATGTTATTTTCATTATAGTAGATTTATAGTATACTTTATCACAGAGCAAGATAAGTTTCACCTTTTCTTCTTTTTCATAGTTTTGTTGGCTCTTTTCAGGTGTTTATTCTTTTTTCTGAATTTTAAAATTATTGTATCCAATTTTTTAAAAAGCGTAGCCTTTTAATATTTTTAGGCCTACTGCCTAATCTACTGGCACAATCTGGCTCAGTAAAAATATAACCTAAAATTTTTAATTAGGTTACAGAAGTATGCTGAAGTATATTCCTTTAGAAATAAACTTATCCCAGTTTTCAATTTTCTTTCAAAATACATGAAAGGAGACTTATGAAGGCAAAAACAGTTTAGAAAAAAATTACATTTTAACTGGAACTTCCTTAACCAGATGTGAAAAAGTTACTGTGTAACAGGATCTCTCTTAAAAAAGCATACTTTGGATCTCAGAACATCAGCAACACCAGAAAAAAAACTTTGGCCTTTAATTTTGGGGTCATAAATATATCAAAAATAAAATTTAAAGAAATCTCACACTACAAATTAAATAAAATAGATTCGAGTGCTGCAATCAGTATTTAATTATAAAAGTGATTATGTTAGTAAATTGCAAAAGAAAACTTCAAAGATTTTCTCTAGAATAGATGGTAATGATATCACTGGAATGCAATCAGAAAAATCCAAATAGGAAAACAGAGGGCAAATGTTCAGCTACTTCAATAACCAAATTACCTTATTTGGTCCATGACTGGATCAAATTATAAACAAAAATAGTGAGATCTGAATACTAAGTATCTGAAGATATTAAGTAATTATTATTAATTTTTCTTAGATGTGATAATAAAGTTATGGTTATGTTTTTTATCTTTTAAACATATGTAGTGGAATGTTTATAAATAATATTATAAAATATTTTATATTTGCTTCAAAATAATCTGGAATGGGCACTTCCCGTTGTGGCTCAGCGGAAACAAATCTGACTAGTATTCGTGAGGATGCAGTTTCGATCCCTGGCCTTGCTTAGTGGGTCGGGGATCCGGCATTGCCATGAGCTGTGGTGTAGGTTGCAGACGTGTTGGATCCTGTGCTGCTGTGGCTGTGGTATAGGCCAGCAGCTGCAGCTCCGATTCGACCCCTAGCCTGAGAACTTCCATATGCCACAGGTGCAGCCCTAAAAAAGCAAAAAAAAAAAAAAAAAAAATTGAGTGGAGATGACAGCATATACAAGATTGTTGATCACTGCTGAAGCTGGAGTCATTATTTTTACATATGTTTGAAAATTTCCATAATAGCAAATTAGAAAAAATATTCTAGTTAGAGGAAATTTAGGATTGGTTATTTTAGAGAAGGTGATTGGTTGAGTACTAATAGTAGAGATAGTGATTTTAGCTGAATTAAAACCTAATAAATCATTCAAAAGACATTATTTCAAAAGGCTCATTTCAGGGAGGTTATTTAATGCAAAGAAATATCACATGCTGCAAGATTTATCAAGGAACAAAGAAAGTTCAAACTTTCAAGTAAAGGTAATTTCAGATACTTTTACCTTGAGTTCCAGCCTTGTGGTATTCGCCTGGCACCGATAAGTGGCAAGAAGAAAGTTGTCATTTGACTAAAACGAAATCAAAGTTGAGGAAAAGGATGAATCTATAGTTTTTAACAATAACAACAGCATCAATAGAAATTATAATAGATTTCATTTTTCTGAGAACCTAACACTGGTATGGCAATATGCTATGTACTTTATGCTTATTCCTACAAATAACTTTATGTAGTCTACTTTTACTAAGTTTTAAAAGATGAAGAAAGAGGCATAGAGGTTAGGTAAATTTCCCAAAAGCTAGTTAAGTAATAACAATGGAATTCAAATTCATATCTTCAAGACTCTAAAACTCATGCTCTTTCCGTCCTGAATCTCTCCAATAACATTTTTAAATATTACCTGTCTGGAGTTCCCATCATGGCTCAATGGAAACCAGTCTGACTAGCATCCATGAGGACGCAGGTTCGATCCCTGGCCTCACTCAGTGGATTAAGGATCTGATGTTACCATGAACTGTGGTGTAGGTCATAGACACGGCTCAGATCCCAAGTTGCTGTGGCTGTGGTGCAGGCCAGTGGCTACAGCTGCAATTCAACCCCTAGCCTGGGAACCTCCATATGCCATGGGTGCGGCCCTAAAAAGACAAAAAAAAAAAAAAAAAAAATTACCTGTTCTTCCAAAAATTTAATTGACTGTACAAACTCCTAATATTTATATTATAAAGGCAAAAAAAAATCAGTTTTCTGTTGAATGTATTTGATTTTCACACATACTTAGAGACAACTTGAGAAATATTTCATCTCTGTATCCCCAGCAAGTAGTATAGTGCCAAGCATACTGTAAACTTTTAATACTTTGTTGAATAAAATTGGAGAGATTACTTCAAGTATAATAACTTCCTTTAAAAAATTTTTTTTCTTAGGGCCACACCTGCAGCATATAGAAGTTCCCAGGCTAGGGGTTGACTTGGAGCTGCAGCTGCTGGCCTACACCACAGCCAGAGCCACACTAGATCCGAGCAGAGTCTGTGGCCTACACTGCAGCTCACGGAAACGCCGGATCTTTACCCCACTGAGCAAGGCCAAGGATTGAACCTGCATGCTCATGGCTACTAGTTGGGTTCTTAACCCACTAAGCCACAGCAGTAACTCCTATTTTAACATCTTGAAACTGAGTAATAAACTACTTAAAAACAGAAAAGTATATCTTGGTGCATGAACTGCAAAATCAGACAAAGCAACATGAACTATTTGGTATACAATTTACGTGTATTGCTATTTCCCTATTTTTAATAAATATCTAAAGAAATAAAAAGAATGCTAATATGAAAAAGAAAATCCAAACATTTTAAATCATTTAAACTCAGAAAACAGATGTGATCGGTTAACTTAAAAGTAAATATACTTTTGTGTGATTAACAACAAACAGTTGTGTATTTAAGTATTTACGGATAAAATGATATAGATTAAAAGAGATAAATTGTCTGGATTAGGTTTGGGATGGGGGAGGGAGGGGGGGAAGAGAATAAAAATATACTGGTCATACGTTAAAGTAAGTGATGAGTACATGGAGATTATTATACTATTCTTTCTCCTATTTTATATATTTAAAATTTCCAAAAATTTGTTTTTTAAGTCATCATTCTATGAAATAAATTTTAAATTAGTATAAAATACTTATTTTAGGAGTTCCCATTGTGGCTCAGCAGGTTAAAGACCCAGTGTTATCTCTGTGAGGATACAAGTATGATCCCTGGACTTGCTTAGTGGGTTAAAGATCCAGTGTTACCGCAAGCTGCAGGGTAGGTTGCAGATGTGGCTCAGATCTGGTGTGTTGCTGTGGCTGTGGAGTAGGACAGCAGCTGCAGCTCTGATTCAACCCTGGGCCTGGGAACTTCCATATGCCATGGGTGTGGCTGTAAAAAATAAAATACTCATTTCAAAGAACCCTGCAGCGATATAAACAGGTTAATCTTTCATTGCAACTTAGAAATTCAAGATTTGAAGTTTATACTAACTTGAGTTTTTAAATAATCATAAAAACTTAGGTCTTAATCTTTTATGTTTAATTCTCAAACAGGGATGACAAAGCACATATGATAACATAATACAACTGCTGTGAAAATCTCTTCTAATAAAAAGCTTTACTCTGAAATCATTTTGAAAATTACTCCCTAATACAGCTATTAACTTTGTTCTTTACCCTGTTTATCCCTCTCTTTTTAATGCCATTTCCTGTTCTGCCCTGCCTTCTCCAGTGCAGCTACTCTAGCCCTTATCTGGGCCCTAATTCCTCTTCAAGAGCCACATCTAGCTGAGACTGCTGGTCAGCTGATACCAAGCAGAAAGAAGTGATACAGTAAGCATGTCTGGAAGCTCTGACATGGTCTCTTCTCAAGGACTTTGCATATAGTAAGTGCTCAATAAACGTCTGCTGAAGGAAGGTTAAGCAAACTTAAAAAAAAAAGTGAGAAAAGGCAGGCAGATGGAACAGATCATGTTTAAATGTAGGAATGTGTGAAAGCTATACAGCATTTTAAGAAATTTTAAGAACTTCAGTTTGGCAGAAATCATTTTCATGGGAAGGAGGTAGCAGCTGGTGAAAGATTAAGTTGGAGACGTAATCAAGAGCTGAATTACGGAAAGTTTTTTATTCTATGCTAAGAAATCTAAACTTACATGCAGTTCAGGAAATAAAGAACCTTTAAAAGGTTTTGAGAAAAGGAAGGACAAAGTGAGGTATTTTAGGAAGACCTCTCTGATGGCAGTGCAGAGCATAACCTGGAGGTGAGAGGCAGTACGAGAGGCAGAGAAAGTGGTAGATGAATAGTACAAGCAAGCATGAGGTGGCCCTGGAAAGTTAATAGAAGTGGAAATGTAGGAGCTCCCACCATGATGCAGTGGAAACGAATCTGACTAGGAACCATGAGGTTGTGCGTTCAATCCCTGGCCTTGCTCAGTAGATTAAGGATCTGGCATTGCCGTGAGCTGTGGTGTAGGTTGAAGATGTGGCTTGTATCCTGCGATGCTGTGGCTGTGGTGTAGGCCAGCAGCTACAGCTCTGATTTGACCTCTAGCCTGGGAACCTCCATATGCCCCAGGTGCAGCCCTAAAAAAACAAAGGGGGAAATGAAGTAGAGTAGATATCTAAGAGCGAGGGAGATAGAAGTGACAGAAACGAGTGACTATAGTAGTCCCCCCCTTATCTGTGGTCTTACTTTTCAAGGTTTCAGTTACTTTTGGTCAACCGTGTTCTGAAAATATTAAATAGAAAATTCCATAGATGAGCAATTCATAACTTTTAAACTGTACTCCATTCTGAATAGTGTGCTATCTTATGAAATCCCACTCGGTCCTGTCTGGGACATGAATCATCCCTTTGTCCACACTACCCACTGTGGTGTCGCAATGCTTACATTCAAGTTACCCATGTTTTACTTAATACTGGCTCCAAAGTGCAGGAATAGTGATGCTGGAAGAAACACAGCATTATGTTAAACAGGGGTTCAGTACTATCCATGATTTTAGGCATCTACTGGAGGTCTCAGAATATATTTCCAGCAGATAAGGGGGATTTAACAGATCAGAGAAAGGCAATAATTTAAGACAATACTCCAGTTTCTGGATTACCTGAGTATAGGGAACGAGCAGAAACAGATTTTGAGGGAAAGGTCATGAAAGGAAATAGAAGAATCATCAAACTCTAGTAGCATTTATAGGCTTTATACAAAATGGTATAATGGAAATGAAAGCATCTGAAGAATTCTCTATTGTTTACTCACCTCAGAATCACAGCTGCTAAAGCTGACAACGGCAGAATTTTTATCCATATCAAGTAAATCTATTGGAACATCACTCTACAGTTAATATTAAAAAAAAAAAGGATTCAGATGGAAAACAAAAAATTTTCACAACATGCATTTTCTCTAAAGGTTCTCCTTAGTTTTAGTTTATGTTCATCTAAATTTGAGAATATGAACACTTTTAACTTATATTTGATAATATGTACTTCTAGAAAATAAATACAATAAAGAATAAATGCTGGAGTTCCTATCATGGCGCTGCAGTTAACGAATCTGACTAGGAACCATGAGGTTATGGGTTCAATCCCTGGCCTTGCTTAGTGAGCTGGCCAGGTAAGCTGGCCTTGCTTAGTGAGCTGGCCAGCGTTGCCGTGAGCTGTGGTGTAAGTCGCAGATGCGGCTCGGATTTGGCATTGCTGTGGCTGTGGCTCCAATTCGACTGCTAGCCTGGGAACCTCCATTATGCCTCAGGTGCGGCCCTAAAAAAAAAAAAAAAAAAACAAGAATAAATGTTATAGTGGAAGTTCCCATGTGGCACAGTGGGTTAAGGATCCAGTGTTGCCACACCTATGGCGCAGGTGGATGCTGTGGCATGAGTTCAGTGCCTCGCCCAGGAACTTCCACATGTCACAAGTATGGCCAAAAAATGAAGAAAAAAAAAAGGAGTCCCTGTTGTGGCTCAGTGGTAACGAACCCAACTAGTATCCATGAGGACGTAGCTTCAATCCCCGGCCCCGCTCAGTGGGCTAAGGACCTAGCATTGCTGTGGCTGGGGTGTAGGCTCCAATTTGATCCCTAGCCTGGGAACTTCAATATGCCCGGGGTGCAGCCCTAAAAAGAAAGTAAAGTAAAAGAATAATGTTATATTACAGTGACCTATTTTTTTCTAATTTGGATTAATCAGAGATCACAATTTCATCTCTCGCCACTCTCATTAAAGCATAATCTTCCAATCTTTTTTTGTCAATGTTAAAAATGTTACCATGGGATGCAAATAATCATATGGCCATTCTGATTATATCAGTTCATTTATATCATTTTTTATTTCACCTGTAACCCAGAAAGGGGACAATTTGGGGTATCCTCTGGAGAGGTAGTTTCTAGGACAATGCTGTTGCTCTGTGTTCTGTGTGAATGGTGCTCCTACAGACGGTCAACGCAGCAGCCCTTAAGTCAGCATTACTGAAGAGAAATTTCTGCTTTAAGTGGCAATTAATAATTCAATCTCTGCCCCACATCTTTTTAACCTTTGTCTTTTTCCTCTTTATTCTTTTCTCATTTTCTGATGGGCTTGCCATCTTGCTTGTTTTTCATTCATCCTACTATCATCCTTTTCCATTCCCTGAATAGCTTTCAATTTAAAGAAAAAAATGGGAGCTCCCGTTGTGGCTCAGAAGGTTAAGAACCTGACATAGTGTCCATGAGGATGTGAGTTCACTCCCCGGCCTCACTCAGTGGGTTAAAGACCAAGCACTGCTGCAGTCTGTGGCACAGGTCACAGATGTGACTTGGATTCCAAGTTGCTGTGGCTGTGGCATAGGCTGGCAGCTGTAGCTCTGATTTGACCCCTAGCTTGAGAATTTCCATATGCCCTAAGTGCAGCCCTAAAAAGAAAGAAAAAAGAAAAATAATTAAATACATTGATAAATGGAATCATACATTATTATTCCTAATTTTCACCTTCTGAGGTTAACTACTTTGCCTATTAACCTACCTAGAAACATGGTTAATGAGCAGGCTGTACTGTAAGCTATTATTTTAGTATCTGGAGCTTAAACTTTCTAATAAGGACATCATGTACTAGAATCTTTAAGTCACTTCTCTGTTAAGATTCTCCTAAAGGTTAACCAAAGAACAAAATTCTTAATGTCCTTTCTGAGTTTTCCTGAAACTTATGTTCATCAGTCTTTTGTCTGATATGATAAGTATTTGTTTAATATGATAACTTATTTAATATAATTTATATTAATATAATAAATATTAATATAATTTAATACTTGTTTAATATGATAAATGATAGGATAAATTTAACAGGATAAATAAAAAGATATACTTTATTTTATTATATTTTATTTATTTTATATTATTTTATTTAAGGCCTCACCTGCAGCATATAGAAGTTCCCAGGCTATGGGCCAAATTGAAACTGCAGCTGCTGGCCTATGCCACAGCCACAGCAATGCCAGATATGAGTCTCATCTGCGACCTACACCAAAGCTCATGGTAACACCAGATCCCTAATTCACTAAGCAGAGGCCAGGGATCGAACCCATGTTCTTAAGGACACTAGTCAGGTTCGTTACCACTGAGCCACAATGGTAACTCCCAGTAAAGATATAATTTATATAATCTATGAGCAATCTGATTACATAATGGAAGATTAAGATGAACATTTAAAATCACTGTTTAAAACTAAAAGTGTTCAATAACAATTAGTGCGTATGACTGGTTTGCAAAATAGATTGTCAGAAAGCAAAGAAATTAGACACTTTACTTACCTGTATTAAGACATTATCTATGGCTGTCTGCACCTCTAAGATAAGGCTATAGCTGGCATCATCTTTATTTAATGTAAACTTGTCATTTATACTAAATGAAGGTACTGCTGATTTTGCTTTGCTTGACTGAGAAGACTGTTGGTATTTCTCTCTTTCCTGTAGTACCTTATACTGCAGATGTTCCAACTCACTCCTAAAGGAAAACATATACAACTTTGTCACCTATAAGTATAAACATGTGAGGTCCTTAGAATGTTTATAAAAATTTTATTGGTTGACTTAGAGCTATAACAGTAATAGGAACAAAATTTTGCTCCTATGACTGACCAAATCTGAAAATTAAAACATCTACTCAGTCACTTATCAGCAATATTAATAAAGAACTGTAAGAATCAAGGCAGGTTGCAAATAGTTCTAACACACAATCTGATTACAGTTATATACAGTACCAATCAGAACAAAAAGTGACTGAACTGGGGCAGAGGAATATACCAGATTTGATGAGAAGAAACAAAATGTGCGAAATCAGTAAACATGTACCTTTAAGTAAGATATTTGGAGAGACAGAAAAAATAACGTAGCTTTGAGTATTAACATTTGGGGGACTAGGAGTTCCCGTCGTGGCTCAGTGGTTAACGAATCCGACTAGGAACCATGAGGTTGCAGGTTCGATCCCTGGCCTTGCTCAGTGGGTTAAGGATCCGGCGTTGCCGTGAGCTGTGGTGTAGGTCGCAGACGTGGCTCGGATCCCACGTTGCTGTGGCTGTGGCGTAGGCCAGTAGCTACAGCTCCAATTAGACCCCTAGCCTGGGAACCTCCATATGCCGGAAGTGCAGCCCTAGAAAAGGCAAAAAGACACACACACAAAAAATTGGGGGGATTACATAATCATAGGCCAGTGGTACAGCTGGAGTTCTACCAAGTGTTAGAGAAAATTAGTTGGAGAGACTGAACTATACAGGCATCATTTAGAGTTGTTCTAGTTAAAGGGAAAAGTCACGTGCAAATGAAGTAAATAGTAACTGGGGGAGAACTAGCCCCACTTTAGGGGGAAAAGTCTGGGAAGGAGCCTATAGGGATCTGTGTAATGAACAAAGGAAAAGATTCATTCTCTCAAGAAATAGTTACTGTGCAACTACGAAACTGGGTGCTAAATGAACAAAATGTATATAAGCTTCTCATGAGCATACATTCCAGTGGAATTAGGAGGGGGTTGACTTGGTTACAAATATCAGTTTTTGTACTGAAGACATGAGATAGTAGTCATTAACTATACTTAGTACCCTTTCTGCATGGACATTAGAGCTTTCTCTCGATGGCTCTGGTGAACCGACTTGTGGTTGACTTGTGGTTAACTTGTGGTGTGGCTTTAGTGAACTAGTACTTGTGGCACTTTGTTGCTTCAAAAACTCTGTACGCATCAACCACCGCCAAAAAAAAAAAAGATCAGCTCTCATTCCCCAAGATGTTGGCAAGGGCTGAAGTAGGAAGATTAATCATTAGAAGTTTCAGCAACTTCTACTTCATTATATGAAGCAATTTTCCTTGAGGCTTGGGGTCCCTTTTCATAGGACTTGTCAAATTAAATAGGCCATGAAAGAATCCCTGTGTCTAAGAGATTCAACATTACTCATTTCCAGTAAGAAAACTTATAAGTGAAGTTCCTGTTGTGGCACATCAGAAATGAATCAGACTAGTATCAGTGAGGATGCAGGTTCAATCCCTGGCCTCGCTCAGCGGGTTAATGATCTGGCGTTGCCGTGAACTGTGGTGTAGGTTACAGACGCAGCTCGAATCTGGTGTTGCTGTGGCTGTGTGTAGGCAGGCAGCTGTAGCTCCAATTTGACCCCTAGCTTGGGAACCTCAACATGCCACGGGTGTGACCCTAAAAAGAAAAAAAAAAAACCTGAACAAACAAACAAAAAAAACCTTATAAGCCACAGTTACAGATTCAGAAGGGTCCAAAGGGGCAGCGAACATTAGAATTAAAGAGGAATAGAATCATCTGTGTTGGTTTCTTTCTAATGTCTATGAAAAAACAAAAACAAAAAACCAAAACACTATAATCAGCATCAGTTGCTAATTTTCTCAAACTGATAAACTTTCATTTAAAAAGGTGATAAACTAAATAATTGTATAATTACTCCCAATAAAATATACTGTATCTATAAGTAAGAAAAAAACAATAATCACATACTTCATGAAATGAAAAGAAAATACAAAACTCCCAAATTACCGTAAAGAAGAAATTTTATTCTGTATCTCCGGATTGATCTTTAGTTCTTCTCCTGGTCCACTTTCCTTATAAATAGGCTCTGTTGTCAGACCTGTAACCCAGCCTGCAGAGATGAATTACAAACATGCACCATTAAGCGCTGCCAGTGTTAAAAGGAACCACCAAAACATGCCCCTTTGTCCACCAACATCAACTTCACTTAGTCTTGGCCTTGTTGCTTTCCAACAAAACAAAATAAAACATAAGAAATTAAGCTGGAAGATATTCAAGCCATAAAATTACTTAAGCCTTTTGGATACTATCTTTGTTTTGCCTGAGATACTATAATACTATAATAAAGGAAATCTCTCACTTCTTAATTTATAGTTTTAGTTGTTAAGTATGGAATATGTCAGTATGTTCTAGTAAGCACAAAATTACCTGAGGAATAAGTTATCTTTCAAAAGTTATTTTCATAGAAAGTTAAACACTCCTATAACCATTGTGAGAATATCATAATGAACTAATCAAAGGCAAGCAAGTCTTGTAAGAAATATACATAGTAACAAAACATAAATTCCAGCATATACTTCTTTTTAAACCAAAGAATAACATTTAATTTTCAAAAATACTAGAGATATACAAAGCATTCTTAAAAATATTATTCAAATATTAACTGTTTTATAAATCAATACACCCACTCCTAACCTTTTAATCAATAAAGCTTTTAATGCTATAAGAATGACTTATTAACGAACTTTTTAAAAAGCAATTATTAAGGCAATTTATTAAATTTATATTTTAATTATTGATTCTCTCTTCAACTCTCTATCACCATTTGCCTTACCTGAATATGTGGACACCACGATTTCATCATAGCCAGCTTTCCCTACGCAACCACCCTGGATAGACGTGACACTTTCAGACAATGTCTAAAGTAAATATCAAGCATATCATCAATAAAAGTTTACAAATATGTTAAAATAAGCCATAAAACTTATTTTCCTGTCTCCCAATATTCAACATGTATTTATCGAATACTTATTATGTGTAGAACTGAGATTGGAAAGGTGAAAATCCTGCACAAACAGCAGAAAAATTCCAGTGTTTATTTATTTATTGGCCACACCCAGAGCATGCAGAAGTTCTCTGGCCAGGGATCAAACCTGTGCCACAGCTGTAATCAGAGCCACAGCAGTGATAATGCCAGATCCTCAACCCACTAAGCCACAAGGGAACTCCCTCCAGTGTCTTTTAATTTGGAGAAAGAAGACCTAAAATGATTCATATATTTGGGTGTACCACTCAGCTACAGTAGTCATCTAATGTGCAAAAATCATTTATTTATATAAAGAAATGTTTTTTTTAAAATATTACATAAGCAAAGCTCTCAGTACTTTTAGTTTATTATCTGAATTCCATAGACCACCTCTCAAGTGTTTTCTCCAAATAGTTTTATTATTTATTTATTTATTTTTTGCTTTTTAGGGCTGCACCTGCGGCATACGGAGGTTCCCAGGCTAGGGATTTAATCGGAGTTGCAGCTGCTGGCCTATGCCACAGCCACAGTAACGTGGGATCTGAGCCACGTCTGTGACCTACACCACAGCTCATGGCAACACTGGATCCTTAACACTTGAGCAAGGCCAAGGATCGAACCCGCAACCTCACGGATCCTAGTCAGATTCATTTCTGCTTCACCTCAACAGGAACTCCCCAAATAGTTTTTTAGAAGAATAAAGATGACAGCGTACATGGAACTTTTAGCAAATTTGCTACTATGGAGAGAAACTAAGTTTTCAGATGGTTCAGAGTTTAAATTTCTTTTAATCAATATTTCCCAAACTTGTCTGACAATAATCACTTGGGTTAAGTCAACTAGGAATGAATATATATATATATATATATATATATACATATATCTTTTTTTTTTAGGGCAATATGTGCAGCATATGGAAGTTCCCAAGCTAGGAGTTGAACTGGAGCTACAGCTGCCGGCCTACACCACAGCCACAGTAGTGCCTGATCCAAGCCATGTCTGTGACCTACACTACAGCTCATGGCAATGCCAGATCTTTAATCTACTAAGCAAGGCCAGGGATTGAACCTTCATCTTCATGGATCCTAGGTGGGTTCTTAACCCCCTGAGCCACAACAGGAACTCCAGAATCTGATTTTCTAACAAGCACTCTAGATCAGTGATTTTCAAGCTATTTGGAAAGCAAGCAATACGTTTTATATTGCAATCTAGTGTACATTCACACATGAACATATACGACAACAGATATAACTTAAAAGGTTTCTGTTGTGTTCTGATATATTCTAATCTCTTTCATTTAAAAAAATGTGTTGGCAACCTATCAATGTATTAATGGATTTGTAGTTTGAAAAACTGTGTCAAGTAATTCTAGTAAGGCAAGGCCCAGAATAACGGTTCTAAAGGAGAAAGAGACGGAATAGATACTAGTATTAAAATCGCTAGTTTTCTTCACCCTTCCTGTAGGAAGCAAACCTCTGAGCTACCCTGCAAATCAGGCTATCTAAGCTGTTCCTGAGCTAATTACCTGAATGTTCAAGTAACAAGGGTTTGATTATACATTTGCATTAAGTTAGGTCCACAAGTATATTTTTAACAAGCATCTCAGTGGTCTCACATACATTAGAATTCTTCAGCTTTTGTGTTCATACTCCTGATAAAGTTAATTCTGGGGGAAAAAAATCCTACACTCCCATTCCTATGTACATTTTTTTTCTTTTTATGGATGCACCTGCGGAATATGGATGTTCCAGGCTAGAGGTCAAGTCGGAGCTGCAGCTGAGGTCTACGTGCATCTTGTGGCTGTGCCAAACTGTTAACTCACTGAACAAGGCCAAGAATCAAACCCACATCCTCACAGACACTATGTCAGGTTCTTAATCCACTGAGCCACAATGGGAAACCCCTCCCCCCATATACATTTTAAAACTGACTTTCAGATTTTTCATCATTACTTTATGGAGTTCCCATCCCGGCTCAATGGAAATGAATCTGACTAGTATCCATGAGGATGTAGGTTTGATCCCTGGCCTCACTCAGTGGATTAAGAATCTGGCATTGCCGTGAGCTGTGCTGTAGGTCACAGACATGGCTTGTATCTGGCATTGCTGTGGCTGTGGCACAGGCCAGTAGCTACAGCTCCAATTTGACCCCTAGCCTGGGAACCTCCACATGCCGCAGGTGTACCCCCCAAAATAAAAAAGATAGATTTTTTAAATTACTGTTTTATTTATTTATTTATTTAATTTTTTTATGGATGCACCTGTGGCATATGGAGGTTCATGGGCCAAAATGGCCAGTGATTGAATCCAAGTCGAAGCTGCAAACTATGCAATAGCTGCAGCAACACCAAACCCTTTAAACCACTCAAGGGGATCAAATCCATTCCTCAAAGTGACCTGAGCTGCTACAGTTGAATTCTCAACTTACTGAGTCAGAGTAGGAACTCCTCATCACTACTTTAAATAGTTTCAAAGAATGTAATTTCTGGAAGTTTTAAAGATATAATTTTTAAATAAAACTGTCACATCCTTTAATTACACCCGGTGAATCTAAATATCAGGACAAATTTTTACACACAATCATTGACTTAAAAATGAAAAAAAAAATCCTTCTTTAACAGTTGGGAATTTTACATTGTTTCTTAAACTTTTATTCTCATTCCATTTCCTCCACATATATTTATTGTAATGTAACACACTCATTTATATGCTTGAAATTCTTTCATACTTCTCTGCAACCAAGAAAAAAAAGCTTTTAATCTGTGATTACAAAGCTCTAAATATTAGAAATGTCTATCATTATAATTATTAGTATTTCAAAATTGGACCTTGAGTGGCTAGAAGTTAAAGTACTACTTTTCCCTCTCTGCTTAAGGATATTTTTTATATTATATTATCTTAACAATATGAAGTTTGTTCCTAAAACTTTATTTTAAAACAACACAATCTCATTTATGTTACCGAACATATAAATGTTACTCCTGTATGCATTATAGAAACTAAGGTAAAATACCTAACAATTTAAAGATATAATATTTAGAAATCAAATGAAGAAGTAATTTATTATTCAACTTGAGGGCAATAGTCCATTATTCAAACATAAGAATAGTCTAGAGAAGACTTTTATTAATACCAAAACAGTGATATTTTAACAGATTTTAATATATCTTATTTAATAAAACAAAAACTATCAGTCATCTCTACAATTATTTGATGAATAGTAGGCATATATAACCTTTATAAAAATGAACTTACCTGATCAAATCGTAAAACAGGCTCATTTGTATTATCAAAACTATACACTTCCACCATTCCATCATCTCGTCCAACAAGTAAATCTTTAACCCCATCACCCACAATGTCAAAGCTGTCAATACACAAAATACCTTTAAAAAAAGATAAATGTTATTAATAAAACTGATATGTAGTCACATATATATCAAGTATGATTGAAACAATGTATTTATCAAATCAGAATAGGAAAAAAACACGATAAATTAAAACTACTAGGGGAGTTCTCTCATGGCTCCATGGGTTAAGGATCTGGTGTTGTCACTGCTGTGGCTCTGGTTACAGCTAAGATGTGGGTTTGAGCCCTGGCCTGGGAACTTAGGCATGCCACAGGTGTGGTCCAAACCAACAAACTATTTTATTATTATATAATAAAATAAAAACTGTAACAATAACTTTCCAGCTGAACTCCATGCCTCTAACTTTGACCTGCTTCCCTGCAAATCCACTCTCTATGGAGTGTTTTTGTCTGGTAAATTAAATCACATCATACCCCCACTTACAATTCACCAATGATTTCTCATTGCACTTAGATTAAAATTCAAACTGTTTACCAAGGCTCATGAGGACCAACATGATTTGGCCTTACCTCACCTCTGTGACTTCACCTCATGCCATACTAGTACATTTAGCCACACTAGTCTTCCTTCTGCTCCTCAAATAAGTCAACTTTACCTCTGCCTTTATTTTTTCCTCTTCCTGATCACCCTCTTCCCCTAAATCTTTTACATTACTAACTCATTTGCTTATCATTCAGATCACATTCTGTATCTATAAACAGTCATCTCACTACCTCCCAAGTCAGATATAAATTTCCCTTAGGAAGGTATAAATTCCTTAGAAAACAGGAATATTCCTTGACCTCACTGCACTTCTTCTTCACCTCATATTTTATTTATTTATTTATTTATTTATTTATTTATTTATTTATTTATTTATATGTTGTCTTTTTGCCTTTTCTAGGGCCACACCTGCTACATATGGAGGTTCCCAGGCTAGGGTTCTAATCGGAGCTGTAGCCACCGACCTATGCCACAGCAACAGCAACGCGGGATCCGAGCCGTGTCTGCAACCTGCACCACAGCTCACGGCAACACCGGATCCTTAACCCACTGAGCGAGGCCAGGGATCAAACCCGCAACCTCATGGTTCCTAGTCAGATTCGTTAACCACTGAGCCACGACGGGAACTCCCGTTCTGCACCTCATATTAAGTATTCCCAAATTCCAATTAACTCCCTCCACCAAACAATGAAAAACAGATTTGCACACAGATTGATATTAAAGATAGACATTACCTCAGAAAGGCCTATCTATCCAAATTACTATTAGCATATCTTACTTTAAAATATTATGGCAAAAGTATAACAGAACTGCTAAACAGACAAATAGTGAATAAATCTGAAGTGGCTCTGTAAATTTCTAGGTCTGCTATACACTATGAATAAAACAGAATGAACTATATAATGTAGAATATTTTACTTAACAATCACGGAAAATTCAGAACCTTAATTACATCAAAAACATACCTCCCCTCTTTTTTTCATTTCGAATTTCCCACTTGTGTATTGGTTTGGATGTAGTAATCTGAACAAGCCCAAGTTTTCCATCTGATGTTCCAAACAAAAGGTCTTCACCAGAGTCACCTAGTTACAATTAAAGTCAACATATTTATCCCACAACTCACAATATTTCTTTTAAATCAAAATATTTGTATACTGACTTTGATGTAAAAATCTCATGTAAAATACTATAAGACAGATTTTAATTAACTTAATTTAGAAGGATGGTTATACATTCACAGAATTATATAACCATAAGAGATATGTCCTTTCTTCCACAAGTAATTTTAAGATGAGAAAACTGAATACTTAAGTTCAATAACTCATTACTGTTCATTACTGGCAAGTGAATAGACAACTGTTTCTATTCCAATTTACGTTCTCTCTACAATTTCCCATTTTCACTTCATAGTTAAATGACTAAAAACCTG
>PVHT020000256.1:6938320-6952383 GCA_004024745.2 Catagonus wagneri
ACATTCACAGAATTATATAACCATAAGAGATATGTCCTTTCTTCCACAAGTAATTTTAAGATGAGAAAACTGAATACTTAAGTTCAATAACTCATTACTGTTCATTACTGGCAAGTGAATAGACAACTGTTTCTATTCCAATTTACGTTCTCTCTACAATTTCCCATTTTCACTTCATAGTTAAATGACTAAAAACCTGAAATAGCTAAACTTATTTAATGTAATTCACTCCCTTATTTGAGTGTCAAAAATGAAATCCTGATTACCACCATTTCCATTGTGTAGTGCTAAAACAGTGGGTGGTCCAGGAACTTCAGTTTCGTACATCACATCAGATCCCTGAAGAAGAACAAGTATTTTAAAATTAAAACAGAATGCAAATTTAAAATAATATAGGCATTCATAGATAATATCAATATTCATATAAAGAACTCCAGAATAAAACTACTGAAAAAACCTAGATTGTGAATATTAACCTGTATCTGTCAGCAATTTTGCTTATATCGACTTATTTTATAATAAAAATATATAAAATATAAAGAGCAAGGAAACAATATTTCAAATAGTATCCACTTTGAATAATTTTTACTTTAGGTACTTCATTTGCCTGAAAACTTAACACAGGTAAATTCCCCAATCAAAACTTTACAGGAAGAAGTTGTTTACTCTGTCCTCTCTAACTCAAAAATTTTAATGTAGAGCACACTCAAAAGACCCAAAGTTACTTCCCAAGGAAAATTCTGACCTTATCTTCGGGTACATTCAAAACTCACTCTAGTAAAGGGCAGAATGACCTGCTATTTTAAAATCTTTTATTTGTCCTTCTTTACAATTTTGCCACTTATAATGATTTCATTTAGTGCATAGTATTTATGAAGTGTTTAAAGGATAAACAGAAGTATTAAGTTTATATATCTATGATAAATTACATTTGCAGGAGTTCCCGTTGTGGCTCAGTGGTAACAAATCTGAACAGTATCCATGAGGATGCAAGTTCAATCCCTGGCCTCGCTCAGTAGGTTAAGGATCCGGTGTTGCTATGAGCAGCAGTGTAGGTCTCAGACCTGGCTTGATCTGGTGCTGCTGTGGCTGTGACACAGGCCGGCAGCTGCAGCTCCAATTTGACCCCTAGCCTGGGAACTTACATGCTGCAGGTATGGCCCTAAAAATACAAAAAAAAAAATTGTAAAATTAGAGTTAATACAGTATAACATTTTTGTTTAAAATTTTTAAATATATAAGAACATATGAGAGCCATATCCTTTGTATTTTACTTTAAAATAACATGAAAATAAACAGATATCTATATCTAAATATATAAACACAAAATAACACACTAAACTATTTAAAAAGGCTACCTTTGGGGCAATGGTTGCCTACAAAGGCAGATGGGAAGTAAGGAAGAAGTGTGCAGCGCAGAGGAAAGACTTTAATTTTTTATTTTCCACAAATATTTAGTAATTTTTTTTACAATAAGTATATAGACCTATTGTTAAACAAAGCAGAACCCTAGAATTCAGCCAGATCAATTTCTACATGGATGTGAGCCAGCTCCTGTGAAAAGCCTCATTCAAAGAACTCGTATTTGTGAGCATGAACTTGGGGAAATTAATCATTCATGCCCGTAGAGTGAGCCTTGAACATTACCTTAACTTCCCATAGAGAAAAAAAGAACTTCATAAAACCACTGGATTTTTCCTGCTACAAAAGGGCTGGTGCCAAGAAATGCCCACCTGGCTATGAAATTCCAAAGAGTGAGATAGTCTTTGGTGGCACAGAATAAACAGCTGGACTTTTTGTTCAACTGCACTATTATCATCCTAAATTTTGATCCAATTAATACACCTGTTATATGTTGCTTATATTTAAACTCTGTTTTATGGGTCCTGGGTATGTGTGTACGTGTGTGTGTGTGTGTGTGTGTGTGTATCTGAGAGAGAAAGAGAAAGAGAATGTCTATTTTATTGAGAGTCATTTTCAAGAAGACGTAGTGTAATTAGTACTATTAATAACAATGGCCTCAAGTAATTGTTTCAGTCAATCATGGTTTTTAATAGAAATATAAAGACAGTAAAATTATTTTTCCATGACTCTTTTACTTATCCAGTAAGTATTTACTGAGTGCTTATTCTTTGCAATATACTGTCATAAATGCTGGATAAATTGAATTGATACACCCTGATCTCAACTCTCCCTTGTTAAAGCCTAACACCTTCTCCCCAATCCAATTTCTTCTTTTACTTTGATTTTTGGGGGAGAGGGGAGAGTGATGGAGGAAACAAACAAATAAAAAAAAAGAAAAGCTGGGAAGGGTTCTCTTATAGCAAGGACACTCCATTCTGACTGAATTATATATGGGAGGGAAAAGTATCCTTTTTTTCATTCATGCCTCTCTATAAACTTGCCAAAGATTTCAACACATTTGCCTCAAGTGAAAAAAAAATTAGTTTGTCAAAACACTAAAATTTTTCAGATATAATTTTAAGATATTTAAAGTGGTAGTAATTTATCTCAAGTACACACTGTTTGTCAACATTCATTTGCCTAAATTATAAAAAAAATTATAAGAATGCAAATAGCAGCAACCTGTAAAACTCTGAGGACTCTGTCCTGGCAGGCCAATACTGGTATATCACGAAGAACTCTTTCCACTGGAAAGCAGATGACATCATTGATTTTGTCCCCAGAAAGGTAATAATGCTGGTCTTTGCAGTCACAATAATGGTTATAGATGTAACTTGCACTGAGAAAAAGGTCTGAGCCAGATATGTGCCTAAGAATATTAAAAGTAATTAAAATATCCACATTAGAAAAATAAGTATAGGAAGTTCCTGAATTATTTTCATAGATGAAAATAAAAATTTATTTATATATAGTTTACCATCGTTTTATCATAGACTCAGAGAACACAGTTTGTTTTCATTTCTCCCACTTAATTTCTAGCCTTTTGGTATATCATTTATTTTGAAAGTTGAAAATGAGGTTCTTAAGGCTTCGGGCTTCTCGAAAATTGAGTTCAGAAAAACCAAAAACAAAAACCAGATAATGGGGAGCTCCAGAGCGTTAAGAACCCAACATAGTGTCTGTGAGGATGCAAGTTTGATCCCTGGCCTCACTCAGTGGGGGCTCAGTGGGTTAAGGATCCTCCATTGCCAAAAGCTGTGGCATAGGTCACAGACGTGACTTAGATCCAGCATTGCTGTGGCTGTGGCTGGCAACTACAGCTCCAATCTGACCCCTAGCCTGAGAACTTCCATGTGCCGCAGGTGCGGCCATAAAAAACAAAGAAAAAACCCAACAACAAGATAATGGTAATTTAATTGTCCATATCTGAAAACAATATATCAAAAAGTAACTTTTTTGATGTGTACTGTGTGCCAAGCACTGTCCTAAGTGACTCATATGTGTTAACTCAATCCTTATAACTCTATTAACTAGGGGCCATGATTATCCTTTACTTTCTTTATTTCTTGGAATTGGAGCTGTAGCTGCCGGCCTACACCACAGCTCACAGCAATGTTGGATCCTTAACCCAATAAGCGAGGCCAGGGATTGAATCTGCCTCCTCATGGATACTAATCTGGCTCATTACCACAGAGCCACAAAGGGAACTTCCTATCATCCTTTTCTAAGAGGATCAATACAGTGTTAAGTAACTTTCCTACAAGTAGTAGATAGTAGACTACTGGAAGATAGTAGACTGGACTGCAACTCAGTTTTTAACTCTACAGTTAGCTTTCTTACTACCACACTAAATAGAAAAAGGCTATTTGAACTAAATCTACTTGAAACTAAGCAATGGAAAAAAATGATTTCATTAGAATGTTAACTGGAAGAAAGAATACATTCATTTCAAATTTTACTTAACAAAATCTAGAAAATAATCATAACAATGTTCTAATGCTTAGAATGAATCAAGTTTTCACTGGGGAAGTTGAAATTCTTTGAATAAAAAGTATGTACTAGGAGTTCCCGTCGTGGCACAGTGGAAATGAATCCAATTAGGAACCATGAGGTTGCGGGTTCCATCCCTGGCATTGCTCAGTGGGTTAATGATCTGGCTCCAGCATTGCCGTGAGCTGTGGTGTAGGTTACAGATGCATCTCAGACTGGCATTGCTGTGGCTCTGCCGTAGGCCGGCAGCAACAGCTCTGATTAGACCCCTAGCCTGGGAACCTCCATATGCCACAGGTACGGCCCTAAAAAGATAAATAAATAAATAAATAAATAAATAAATAAATAAATAAATAAATACTAGTACATTATCTTCACTTCTAGATAGCTATCACCATGTGACCATAGGAGGATAATTTTATTTGAAAGTTTCACCATTTTTTCCACCTAAAGGTTTATTTTAAAATTTTTTGGTGCTAAAATTATAATGATTCTCATTGGTTTTCTTCAATTATTGTTCAAACAGCTTCACTTTGTCGCTCTGCATATGATTTTAGAAGTTCTCTTAATATCATTTTTATCAACTTAATGAAATTCTGTATCTTTCTCAAGATTTAAAATTTTACTTTCAGGAGTTCCCATCGTGGCACAATGGAAACGAATCTGACTAGGAACCACGAGGTTGCGGGTTCGATCCCTGGCCTTGCTCAGTGGGTTAAGGATCTGGTGTTGCCGTGAGCTGTGGTATAGATCACAGACTCAGCCTGGATCCTGCGTTGCTATGGCTGTGGCATAGGCTGGCAGCTATAGCTCTGATTGACCCCTAGCCTGGGAACCTCCATATGCAGCGAGTGTAACCCTAAAAAGCAAAACAAATAAATAAATAATTTAAAAATAATAAAAATAAAATGTCTCTTTCAAATCTATCTACATTCTATCTGTATTATATTGCCCAAAGTACTACTTGGCAATCACTATTGTTGACAAGAGTGGCAATAGACGAAAGCATTACAGTGGGGATGGATTCATGGGTGGTAATCAATTTTACAGGTGATGATTTTTCTTCCTGAATATTTTCAAGCTATAATCTTGTTTTCCCATGCAACCTTATAAATGTGGAGATTCAGACAGTAAATTTTCAAAAACAGAAAAAACCTTTCCATCTCATCTCTGCCACTCCAGTAAAAATCATTTAAGAAACTGCTAAGGAGACTATTGGCTGGGAAACTACTTATCTTCTTCATACATCAGCCCACATACCTTTCCAAACGTGGAGGTATGCTAATAGTAAATTAACTACTTCGGTTTCAATTTTTCACAATTATCATTGGTCACACCTATCTAAAAAAGCATTTCAAAAGAATGACATTCCTGTTAAGCCACTGAAATTACTTCCACTTGTCATTGTTTAATTTACTTAATCTCACCAAACCAAAGTGTTACAGGCCGACATCAGGACACATGCTGTGCATTACACAGAACTCTGGACTGAATCAACAGTTTCCAAACCAAGGTCTGGTTGCTTATACAACATGGCTGCATAGGATTCAAATGAAGAACTTTTTTCTTTTAGCCCATTCCTAATAATTCTGATTCAGCAGGTATGATGTAGGACCAGGAATTTATTGTTTAAAGCTTCCAAAGTATTCTCCCAGTAGCAGGTTTGAAGAACAGTGGATGAGATCAACTTTAAAGCCTCTCCCAGCTCTCTACAGTTGAAAAACTAAAATTTTAATTGCAAAATTTTGTATATCAGGGAGCCATCAAGGGAGTTATTTTTTACTCAGTCTTACCTGACTCATCAGGAATTAAGCCTTTATTCTAGGCTAGGGGTCAAATCAGAGCTATAGCTGACAGCCTATGCCACAGCCATAGCAACACAGGATCTGAGCTGAGTCTGTGATCTATACCACTAACTTAGATGGCCAGGCTTTTAACAAAATGATGCTACCTCAAAACCAGAATTACTAGAAACAGCAAAGCCAAAGGAACCTAAATATCTGGAGATTTCTTTCACTTCTTTTATACCTTGATCATGAATTATAACTGAACCAACTAGTCAAAAATTAACCGCTAAATATTATAAACGTCTTTAAAAGGGAACATTTCAACATCCAATTTATTTTGTATTGATTCTAGGTCAGATTTAATTTTTGACTAATAAAGTATCTTTATTTCCCTGATAACCTATTAAGAAATGAGACTTAATCAGATATTTGTCACCACTCAAAAATACTATAAACGAATATGCAAAAATAAAAAGAATAAACATACATGGCTTTAATGCTTTCAGTTAGGTTTGTTTCAAAAGAGAGGAACTGTTTTCCTCTCTTTGTGAAGCCTCTAATCTCAGATCCTGCAGCAATAAAAATTTTCTCCTGGGGTGTGTTAAGAACCCCTCCTAGTTCCAGTCTTGCAATCTTCTGCCCAGGTAAAGTCTTGAACACTGTCTGCAAAAATTGTTGAGGAAAAAATTAAGTACACAAATTTATTGCAAGCATTTTCCTTAACCATTAACAAAAAAGCTGTGATTTTAAACTTACAGAATATTATATTTCTACTGTATAGGGACACTTAGATACAAATGTATTTACTTCAGTGGTCTTATGGGGGTTTTTTGTTGAATATCTTCAAACTCTGTAATGTTTATTCCCACACCTATTTCAATGACATCATTAAAATCTAAACCCTTGTCCTCAAAGTGGGGTTCACTAAACAGCAGCAGTAACATCACTTCCTTTCTTAGAAATGCAGACTCTTAGGTTCAACTCTAGATCTACTGAATGAGAATCTGCACTTTAACAAGATTCCCCAGCTGGTTCCAACAGCCATGTTTCTATATTTTTGTTTTCTTTCTTTTTTGGGGGGGGGGAACTTAGGGCTGCACCTATGGCATATGGAAGTTCCCAGGCTAGGAGTCTAATCAGGGCTAAGGCTGCCAGCTTACGCCACAGCCCCAGCAACGAAGGATCCGAGGCACATCTGCAAACTACACCACAGCTCAAGGCAATGCTGGATCCCCACTGAGCCGAGGCAAAGGGGATCAAACCCGCAACCTATGGTTCCTAGTTGGATTCGTTTCTACTGCGCCACAACAGGAACTCCATGTTTTCACACTTGAATCATCTTTTTAAAACTAATCTCTCCTGGTTTTCTTACTACTTTATAAATTTTAGTAATGTAAGTAAAGGTCCATAAAATTTACTAAAAACCTCAGCGTATAACTTAATATCTATTTAATTGGAAACACTTGCATCTAACTTCTTCCTGATTATTTTCTGTTTTATTATTGGCATAATTTTCTTCCTTTCCCTCCAATAACTTTATACACAGAGAATGAAATACCTATAAGGATATATGAATGATGGAATCACTGAGTTTCTGATAGTTTTCACACTCTTCATCTTTTTGCAAATTCTGTATAATGTACAAAGAATATGAGTTCACATCTCAGACCCATCACTTGTAAACTATGATCTGTGAATATGATGATGTAATAATCACTTCCTTGATTAGGCTACATTAAGTGGTAAAGGTGACACAATAGTCACTTCCATGTTACATTATGTTATATAAGACTCCATCTTGGTGGACTAAACAGGTTTTCCTGTGGGCCTGAAGAAGTAGGCCACCATGTTGTGAGAGGGCCTGTGAAAAGCCACATGGCAAGGAATTGTGGAGGCCTCAAGATGCTGGCAGGCCCTGGCTGACAGAGAACAATAAAGTGGGGACTTCAGTCCAACAACAATAAAGAACTGAATTCTACCAACAACAGTGTGAGCTTGGAACAGGACCCTATGCTCCAGAAAGGAATAGAGCTTAGCACCACTGCAGCCATGTGAGGTTCCAGTCTGGACTCCTGACCCTGTGAAATAATAAATGTATGTTGCTTAAGCCTCTAAGGTTGAGGTAACTTTTCACACAGCATAGAAAACTAATATTATTACCCTAGGCTGTGAAAGTTGTTTTATAAATGGCTAGCAAATGACTCTTGTGCTGCCTGCAGCCTCACACTTCATGTAACTACTTCTCATACAAAACATTTTTCATTGCACTTCAGAAAAATTTTAACCTAGACATGTTCAAAAGGTACACATACCACTGCTTCTCCCTTCTTCATGCCAAAGCACATAACTACTCCATCGTGATCTCCAACAACAACCTGCAATAGATTGAAGAGAATCTAAAATTACTATCATTATGCTCTATTAACTCACATGGCAAAAACAAGAGTCTCAATATATAAATTATTATTTTAAAAGAGAGATCAGAAAATCTAGTAAGGATATCACACACACACACACACACACACACACACACACACACACACAAACACACAAATCCTTCAAAGAATTATAAGATAGGGCCAAAGAAAAGGTTATGAAGAGTCCTTATGGAAGTAGTTGCCCTTTTGTTCTCTGTTTCTTCCAGGTAAGCAGAACAAGAGAATAGGGAGAAAAATGGCAAGAAAGCAATTTTTTTTCTTAGCTAGAGCATAAGAACACTTTAAGATTAACTTTTAAAACGCATTATCAAAATAAGGTTGCGACCGGCCTCTCTGGATTTTGTCAAGGTTTTTATGGAAAAATTTCAACATATGCAAAAGTAGACAGAAAATTATAATGAATTCCAATGAATCCATCATTCAGCTTCAATAATTATCAACATGTGGTCAATGAATTATGTTGAAATATAGAGGGAGATTTTAACATTTCTTTCTCAGAAACAGACAATCAAGCAGACAAAAGATAAGGATACACATCAGAAAAATGATTACCTTCGATCTGATACATATGCATATATGTATGTGTGTGTGTATGTACATATATGTGGGTGGGTGTGTGGGTGTAAATAAATAAGACACTCATCCCAAGAATTAAAGTATAAATGTTTTTTTTCAGGCACACACAAACATTAGAATATTGACCATGTATTATAAGTCTCAAATATCTCAAAAAAAAGTTAATGCTGGGCAGACCATGTCCTTAGGCCACTGATTCTCAATTCTGTGGGGTGAGAGGGTAGATTAAAAATCCCTTTGCGTATATGATGAAAGCTGTGGACTCTCTTCCCAGAACTATGAACGTTCATTCACAAATAATTATGCACATATTTTCAGAAGATTTACACTTTGTTGTTCTCTCATGGCTCAGTAGGTTAAGGATCCAGCCTTGTCACTGCTATGGCTCTGGTTACAGCTGTGAGTTTGATCCCTGGTCTGGGAACTTCTGCATGCTGTAAGCAGGGCCAAAAAAGCGGTGGGGGGGCGGGGATTTACAGATCTTTGGTACTGCCAGAGAATTCTTTTCAGATTAAAAAAATATGTAAGAATAGTTAAAGTTTTAAAAAATTTGACAATGCACACTTCCAATAATTTGTAAAACAACTATACCCCCCAAAAAACAATAATCTTATAAAGGACTGCCGAAGTGTGTAATCCTGGAGTCCTGGGGTCAATGAGAACATTCAATCTGCCAGGTCAAAATCATTTTTCTAAGTAAGCCTTTTTTTTTTTTTTGTCTTTTTGCCTTTATCTAGAGCCGCACCCGCGGCATATGGAGGTTCCCAGGCCAGGAGGCTAACAGGAGCTGTAGCTGCCGGCCTTCACCACAGCCACAACAACACGGGATCCGAGCCGCATCTGCAACCTACACCACAGCTCACGGCAACGCCGGATCCTTAACCCACTGAGCAAGGCCAGGGATCGAACCCGCAACCTCATGGTTCTTAGTCGGATTCATTAACCACTGAGCCACGAAGGGAACTCCCTAAGTAAGTCTTTATTTTCCTTTTTCACCAGATTATTTGTGATGATGTGCAGAAGCAGTGGTAAAACTGCTGGCATGGCAAGAATCAAAACGACAAACTACACCAGTGGCCACTGTAATCTACATCACCACTTGAGAGAGTACAGAAAATAAATCCAGTTTCATGTAAGAATGTCCTGGATGAAGCAATGAAAAAAGTACTTATCTTGGTAAACTTTGACCCTTAGATTTATTTTTAATATTTGGTGTGAGAAAATAGGAAGTAGCACAAAGCACTTTTGCTGCATACTGAAAAGCACTTGTGTAATTGTTTGAGTTATAAGCTGAAGTATCTTCTTTTTTCAAGAAGCACTGTTTTTTAAGAATAAAAGAAGAAATGACAATGATTAACAACCAGTAATAACAAGTTGTTATTAACAATTGGGTATTTGGTAGATTTTTTTGTTTAAAACTAAAGCAAGTGAGTTTGTCATTTCAAAGGAAAATGTTTCCAATGACAAAAGCTGAGCTTTCAAAGGAGTTCACTCGTGGTGCAGGTGGTTAAGGATCTGGCATTGTCAGGGCAGTGGCTTGGGTTGTTGCTATGGCACAAGCTTGATCCCTGGCCCAAGAACTCCCACATGCTATGGGTGCAAAAAAAAAAAAAAGGTGATTTTTCACTTTCACGTGATTTTTCAGCTTTCACTGTGAGCTTGAGAGTTTTGCAATATTTAACTTTTCAGATGAGATTAGTAGTAACATCAACAAATGTATTCTGTTTGATATTCTACAATAAAATGTGTCAACATTTGGAAGATCTCAATGAACCAATACTCTTAAATGACTGTTATAGTATACTATAAAACCACATGAGTAAAAGATCCATTCAAAGTACTAGACAGACCAAAGGATTTTAATGTACCAAAGTATGAAAAACTAAAATCTATATTGTTTCAGACTCCAAAATGTTTAAGAAATTAATGTTTAAGAAACTGCTAGCTATCAAGCATAGGTGTAGTATCAAAAATGAAGGGTTAAATTATATGGAAAAGCTATTTAAATACTCCTTCCTATTTTCAACTATGTATCTATGTGAACTGTATTTTCTTCTTATACTTCAACCAAAATAAGGTAGAGCAACATAATGAATGTAGAAAACAGACATGAGAAGTCAAACACTTACAGGAGACCAAAGAATTGGTAAAAACATAACACAACGCCACTGTTCTCACTAAATCCTTTTTTTGGTTTTAAAAGATACTTTTCATTGAAATGTTATTTATGTAAACATGTAATAGGTTTATTACTTTTAATGAAATAATAAATATTCTAGACATCTCTTGGTTTTAATTTTAGTAAAGGTTTTTTTGTTTGTTTGTTTGTTTGTTTTGCTTTTTAGGGCCCCACTTGTGGCATACAGAAGTTCCCAGGCTAGAGGCTGAATAGGAGCTGCAGCTTCTGGCCTACACCACAGTCACAACAACGCCAGATCCAAGCCATGTCTGCAACCTACACCACAGCTCACAGCAATGCTAGATCCTTACCCACTGATTGAGGCCAGGGATCAAACCGGCATCCTCACGAATACTAGTCGGGTTCATAACCCACTGAGGCACAATGGGAACTCCATTAATAGAGTAAGTATTGCTAGATACAACCTATACAAACAAAATTTCTTTAGGATCCTCAACAATTTAACACCATATACAAAAATAAACTCAAAATGGATTAAAGATCTAAACATAACACTGGATACCATAAAACTCCAGAGGAAAACATACGCAGAACACTCTGAAATAAATAGTCTCTTAAAGTAAATAAAAGCAAAAATAAACAAATGGGACCTAATTACACTTAAGTTCATTTGAACAGCAAAACAAACAAACTACTGACAAAATGAAAAGATAACCTACTGAATAGGAGAAAATATTTGCAAATGATATGGCCAATGGGATTAATATTCAAATATATATAAATAGCTCATACAGTTCAACATCAAAAAAACAACAATTCAATTAAAAAATGAGCAGAAGACCTGAACAAACATTTTTCCAAAGAGTAACTGTAGATGGCCAACAAGCACATGAAATGATGATCAACATCACTAACCATCAGGGAAAGGCAAATCAAAAATCACAATGACCCTCAAATAATAAGTTAAAAACAGCAAATAAGCACAGTAAAAGATGTTAAATATTATTAGTCATTAGGGGAGATTGGATTAAGATGGCGGAATAGAAGGACTGGAGCTTAACTTCTCTCCCAAAAAACAACAAAACTACAACCAAATGCCGAGCAGCCTTCAACCAAATGGACTGTAACCTTCCAAAAAAGATATTCTACTCCAGAAGACAAAGAGGAGACCACATCAAGAGGTAGGAGGGGTGATTACGCGATAGAAGCAACCCCGTACCTCCCGGGTGGGAAGCCCCACAGGCTGGAAAGTAACTGCATCACAGAGACTCAGCTACAGGACTGAGAGTTCTGAGCACCACGTAAAAACCCCATGCCTGGGGATCAGGCACAGGGAGAAAGAGCCACCGGAGCATCTGGCATTGAAGGCCAGCAGGGCTTGTGTGCAGAAGCTCCACAGGACTGGGGGAAACAGAGACCCCATTCTTGAAAGGCACACACAGACTTTCATGTGCACTGGGTCCCAGGGCAAAGCAGTCTCCAGAGGAATCTGGGTGGAACCTGACTGCAATCCTTGGAGGATCTCCTGGGAAAATAGGGGTGACTGTGGCTTGTCGTGGGGGAAGAAATTTGGAGGTGAAGCTCTCGGGAGCATTCATCAGCCCACACTTCTCTGGAGGTAGCCATTTCTGGGAAAATCTGGTCCTTCCCATCAGCACTGAGAAGTCCCAGGCCAAACAATAATCCAGGTGGGATCACAGCCCCATCCATCAGTAAACAGGCTGCTGAAAGACCACTCAGGCACACAGCCAGCCTCTAATCTCATCCAGAGACAAAGCCCCATCCATCAGAGGGATAGGAATCAACCCCACCTACCAGTGGGCAGGCATCACTCCCTCCCATCGGGAAGCCTACAGCAAGCCCCGCCCATACCAACTTTAGCCACAGGGGAGGCAAACGCCAGAACTAAGAGAGGCTACCACTCTATTGTTGGCAAAAAGGTCACCACACCAAAAACCTATAAAAATGAAAAGACAGAAAACTATAATTCAGATAAGGGAGAAAGAGAAAAGCCCAGAAAATCAGCTCAGTGATAAGGAGATTATCAGCCTTCCAGAAAGAGACTTTAGACTGTTGATGTTGAAGATGATGCAAGGCATTGGAAATAAACTGGAGGCAAAGATTCATAATTTACAGGAAACACTGAGCAGAGAAATACGAGCTATAAAAATTAAACAACAAGAGATGCAAGATACAATAACTAAAATAAAAAATTCATTAGAAGCAGCCAACAGTAGAATACAGGAGGCAGAAGAACGAATCAGTGAGGTGGAGGACAGATTAGTGGAAATCACTAATGCAGAAGAGAAATGAGATAAAAAATTGAAAGGAAATGAGCAGAGTCTCAGAGAACTCTGGGATAATGTTAAATGCACCAACATCCTTATTATAGGGGTGCCAGAGGGAGAAGAGAGAGAGAAGGGGACAGAAAAAAATATTCAAGGAGATATTAGCCAAAAACTTTCCTAATGTGGGAAAGGAACCACTCACTCAAAATCCAGGAAGTGCAACGAGTACCATATAAAATAAACCCAAGGAGGAACACCCCGAGACACATATTAATCAAAATGACCAAAATTAAAGACAGAGAAAATTTTGAAAGCAGCTAGGGAAAAGAAACAAATGACATACAAAGGAACCCCAATAAGGTTATGAGCAGATTTTTCATGTGAAACTCTGAAGGCCAGAAGGGAGTGGCATGATATACTTCATGTGATGAAGGAAAAACTTCCAACCAAGATTGCTTTACCCTGCAAGGCTCACATTCAGATTTGAAGGAGAGATCAAAACCTTTACAGATAAGCAAAAGCTAAGAGATTTCTGCAACACTAAACCAGCTTTACAACAAATCTTAAAGGAACTTCTCTAGTCAGTAAAGAAAAGGCCACAACCAGACACAAAAACAGCACAAATGACAAGGCTCACCAGTAAAGGCGTATATACAGTAAAGATACTAAATCATCCATGCACAACTATGCTACCAAAATCAGAAATCGTGAGAAGAGAGCACAAATTCAGGTCACTGGCGACGCATGTGCAATTAAGAAACCAACAACTTCAAACAATCTCATTTGTATATAGACTCCTATATCAAAACTTCAGGGTAAAAAAAAAAAAAAGAGCAACAAAAACCTCAAACAGTTAATACAATGGCAATAAGAACATATATATCAGTAATTACCTTAAATGTTAATGGACTGAATGCCCCAACCAAAAGACACAGACTAG
>PVHT020000256.1:6955651-6979314 GCA_004024745.2 Catagonus wagneri
GAAAAAATAGATATACCCCAGTGTTCACAGTAGCATTATTTATAATTGCCAAGATATGGAAGCAACCCAAGTGTCCATTAACAGATGAATGGATAAAGAAGATGTGGTATATAAACATACAATGGAATGCTACTCATCTATTAAAAAACAATGGAATTTTCCCATTTGCAACAAAATGGATGGACTTGGAGAGTATGATACGGTGAAATAAGTCAAACAGAAAAGCAAATACTATATGATATCACTTTTATGTGGAATCTAAAAAATTAAACAAAAGACTTTAACAAAACCAACTCACAGATATAAAGAACTGGTGGTTACCAGTGGGGAGAGGGAAAGGTGGAGGAGCAATACAGGAGTAGGGGATTAAGAGGTACAAATTATTATGTGTAAAATAAGCTACAAGGAGTTGCCACTAGAGTGCAACGGGTTAAGAATCCAACTGCAGCAGTAGAGGGGCAGGCTTGAGCTCAGATTCAATCCCTGGCTCAGGAACTACCATATGCCATGGATGCAGCAATTTACAATTAAAAAAAAAAGCTACGAGGATATAACCTTTAAAAATTGTGAATCACTATACTGCACACTTGCAACATATAATATTGTATAGCATCTATACTTAAATTGAATAATAAATTTAAAAAAGATAAAGTGATCTTTTGAAGAGTATAAAAGAGTCCCCAGATGAAAAAGTCTGAGAACTGCTGTTCTAGTAGATTGAACATAATAAATGACAATCAGAGGAGTTCTGGTCGTGGCTCAGTGTTTAATGAATCCGACTAAGAACCATGAGGTTGCGGGTTCGATCCCTGGCCTTGCTCAGTGGGTTAAGGATCCGGCGTTGCCGTGAGCTGTGGTGTAAGTTGCAGACGTGGCTTGGATGACGCGTTGCCGTGCCTGTGGCATAGGCTGGCAGCTACAACTCCGATTAGACCCCTAGCCTGGGAACCTCCATATGACGCCAGTGTGGCCCTAGAAAATACAAAAAGACCAAAAAAAAAAAAGTGACAATCAGAAATCTTAATGAAATGTTAATATATAGGAATACCGTATTTATTTTTTGCAGCTATTAAAATATCCTACTAGCCTACTAAGAAATTATAATTGTTTTGTGGAAATAAGATTAATATTTCTATAAAATAATTAATACTGTTAGTTAAATATAAAGTTTAACAACAACATACTTAATTACTCTTAAAATTATGATAAAATTTTTAAAAAACATTTTCTCTACATTCTATTGTGTATAATATTTGTTTTTTCACATATATATAATCTGATACACATGTATACACACAGGGTAAACTATTACCAGAAAGATGGATTTGGGTTTTAACCAGTTTGCTTATACTATTTACTAATTTTACATAATAATTCATTTATTTACTTATTTATTTTTGTGTTTTGGGAGGGTGGCTGCACCTGCAGCATATGGAATTTCCCAGGCTAGGGGTGGAATCAGAGCTGCAGCTGCCGACCTAAGCCACGGCCACAGCAACACAGGATCCAAGCCGCACCTGCAACCTACACCACTGCTCATGGCAACACCAGATCCTTAACCCACTGAGTGAAGCCAGGGATCAAACCTGTGTCCTCATGGATTCTAGTTGGGTTTGTTACCGCTGAACCCTGATGGGAACTCCCCATAATAATTACAACGTCCAAGAAAATTGTTGTCTGTAAATGTCCACTGGTATTTCAATCTCTATTCAAATTAAAAGCAACTCATTTCCATTTTAGCATTGGTGTGTAAAAAAATTTTGCTTACCAAAAAGAAGGAACTATAAATCCTCCCATTAGAGCTAAAGAAATACGGAGAAATCAGTATCTCTACATTACCTTTTGTGTTGCTCTGTTTCCTGAGGCAGGAAGAAGCTTCATAGTCTTCTGAGAGGTCACTCCCACCTAAGGAAACACCAGCCACCTAGTAAATGCTTTCTGATACACTAATTTGAACTCATTACAGCAGAGATAAAAAGAACCATCAGATTTTAATCATAGTAAGCCGTATCTTATTGCAATTGATTAGTTATATGTAATAATTATCAGCAATGAACTTAGTTTCTAATGAAGTATGTCACAAAAGTCAGAATAAATGGAAACAAACAAAGTAAAATTTATGCTATTAATTTGTTAAGCCAGAAATAATTATGTGGCATTACTGGCAAGATACTTCACAAACTATATATATAGATATACAGACACAGGTATATACTGACATTAATGGCAAGCAATTATGTGACATTACTGGCAAAATACTCCACAAACAAAAAAATATATATACACATATATTTCTAGAAGTCTTCTTTTACAAGTTCATATCATTGTTAGTTTTTGTAAAGTAATTAAAAATTTTTGGAAACAGATTTGTTATTATTAAAAACGCAAAACATGATTTTTGCTAAAATACCAAACATGCTGAGGACAATGACATCCAATCTAATTGATAAAAATTATTTTACAAAAGGTACAGAAGATGAAAACAGCATGGTTTGCTTAGCAGGGAACTGTCACTAGTGCTGCATAGTATGGGAGGAGGATGGGGCCAAAGGGAGAGAAAATGGAGAAAACGACAGATCATGAAAGAATTTACATACAGTATAGATCTATCTTTTCATTCTGTATTCTAGGGAGTGGTTTTAAAATTTAAAGTAATTTGTCTAGATTTGCATTTTTGAAATATCTAGCAAGTGGTGTGACGAAGGGCTTGGAGGGAGGTGAAGCTAGAGGTTAGGAGCCCAATTAGGAGGCTATTTCAATTATCCAAGCAAGAATATCAGAACTGAACAGGGGGTAATGAAGACCGAGGGAGAAAATGGGGCAGAATCATGAGACATTTAGGAGATAAAAGCAGCAAAACTTGGCGACCAGTTGAATATGGAAGATACTAAGGTGGGAAGTACCTAGCGTAACTCCCATAGAAAGTGACAAGGCAAACATTAGTACCATTAGCCAAAAGAGGATTTCGGAAAAAGGAGGAGATGGAGTAGTGGGAGAGAATGCTCAGGGCTGATGTGCTATGAGGAGAAAGAACACAGGCTCCAGCGTCAGTGACTCTTTCATATAAGAACTCTACCTTTTTCGCTAGTATGCAAATTACCTTCTCTGAGCCTCACATATAGTATTACCTATTTTGAGAATTTGTATGAGGATTAAATAAACTCCTTATGTTAAGATCTTGGAATAAACCAGATGCTCGATAATGCTTGTTGCTTTTATTATGACCTGGTTCTTGAGCTCTGGCGCTTGGAAGAGGGACTGGATAGAGAGAAGATTCTAGCGGAAGCAGCCCAGAGGTAGCTGCAGCCTGGGCGGAGAAGAAGGGCCCTGGGCAGGAATCCCGGATCGCGTCAGGATTTTCGGAGCATCTTCAGGACCAGACAGGCAGTGCCTCCGGGGCGCGACCGCTTCATTCCGAGTCCCGGTGGACAGTCACGGACTAGCCAGAGTTGCCCGCTAGAAAGGCGTCGGTAGGGCGGCACCCAGATCCGCTCCTTCGCCGTCGCACCGGCGCCGGGAATCCCCCACAGACGGTAGTGAAAGGATCGAATCCCCCAAGGAAGCGGGGCTCTCCCCGCGCTGCGTCCTGCTCAGCCCCTCAGGTTTACCTGTAAATAATCCGTTCGGTTTAAATTCAGATCCATGACGGCGGCACCGACGCGCCGGGCAGCGCCAGGCCGGGAAATGTGCTACAAAGGCTGCGGGACCCCAGGCCTCTAAGAGGAGACCCACAGTCGCCCCCTCTGAGGGGCTACTCTGGCCTCGGAGAAGGATGCAGAGACAGAGCGACAGGGCAGAGGCGACCTGCGTGACGTCAGTACGTTCTTGCGAGGGGGCCGGGACGGAAATGAAGCTCCGCCCCGCCCCCGACAGACCGCCCACTGACTTAACCTGCTCCAATGAGAGGCGGAGAGGAACCGCGGGCGAGGTCCCGGAGACCCAAAAAGGGTGGTTTCCAGGGAGACCGAAGACGCAGTCTCAGATCCACTCCCCCTCCCTAAGCAGCTGTCTTTCTGTGTAGTGCCTTGATTTGGAGCCCTGGTAGATTCAAACCTGTTTCACCGCCACTGGAAAGGATCTCTCCAAGAATTAGGTTTCACTACCATAAGAATTAGCTTTCAACAGCAGTTCTCAAATTTTTGGCCTTAGGACGCCTTTACAATAAACTATTAAGGACCCCAAAGACCTTTTGCTTATAAGAATTATCTTTGAGAGTTCCCCTCGTGGCTCAGCAGAAAGGAATCTGACTAGCATTAATGAGGACGCAGGTTTGATCCTTGGCCCCGCTCGGTTGGTTAAGTCTCCGGAGTTGCTGTGAGCTGTGGTGGAGGTCTCAGACCTGGCTAGGATCTGGCATTGCTGTGGCTGTGGTGTAGGTTAGAAGCTTCAGCTCTGATCTGACCCCTAGCCTAGGAACCTCCATATGCCGCGAGAGTGGCCCTAAAAAGCCAAAAAAAAAAAAAAAATTACCTATTGATACTTGCCATATTAGAAATTAGAACTAAATCGGAGTTCCCTTTGTGGCTCAGTGGTTAACGAATCCGACTAAGAACCATGAGGTTGCGGGTTCGATCCCTGGCCTTGCTCAGTGGGTTAAGGATCCGGCGTTGCCGTGAGCTGTGGTGTAGGTTGCAGACACGGCTCGGATCCCGCGTTGCTGTGGCTGTGGCGAAGGCCGGCTGCTACAGCTCCTGTTAGACCCCTAGCCTGGGAACCTCCATATGCCGTGGGTGCGGCCCTAGATGAGGCAAAAAGACAAAAAAAAAAAAAAAATAGAACTAAATTAAAAAAAATTCAAAACCACTCATGACAAATATTTTAATGAAAAATAATTTTCAAGATAAAGTAAAAAGATTGGCTTTGTTTGCAAATATATTTGCTGTCCTTCTGAACAGTGAACAGGAGACTCTCAGATCTATTTCTGCATAAAATTTATTGGTATATGTTAGGGTTTGGTGGGTTTTTTTGTGGTTTTTTTTTTTTTTTTTGGTAAGTATATGAAGAAAATGTGGTCCAAACTCAGCAAGTGATAGTTTTTGAAAAGTTAGTTGCTGGGTGGAATGTGGCTTCATTATACAACATTCCCAAAAGTACATTTGTTAATATGATCACAGATCCCATCAGAAAAGTTTTGAAATATTGGAAAGCTGTCAGTCTCATGATAGATACAAAATTTTGCACAATTCTAATTGTGCTTAAAAGTTCAAATTTTAAGCACTGACAACAAATGTCATTTATTTTCTTTGAAATGAGTTTCCCTTCTTGAATTCACAAAAAGGTATATGCCCAATATCCAAGTCTAAATAATCATAATTTGTCAGTCATGCTTTCAAAAATAATGTTCCATGAGAAATCAAGTTCAGCTAGTAAATCAAGTAATCATACAAGTGCTTTTACCTGAAACAGCTAATTTACTTCTGTATTCAGTAGAAATGCTTTTTGCATATTTCCCATGTTACCCCACAGAATACTGAAAGATATGTACTCAAGAGACTTAAAATTAACATAAAAGGCATTTTTACAAGAAACTTTGTTTTCTGTAATATGCTGCATGGAGAATAAAATGATTACAACTACAATTTAAAGCCACTGCCTTGATTCATGCTTAAGTAACAGCAGTATTAGCCATCATTGCTTTTATACTATCAATACAAACATCAACATAGCAAAAAAAGGCATCTTAGTGTTATGGAAATACCTTCAAAATCACACGCACACATCCTGAAAAGGCCTCAGGGACTCTAAGGCCAGCCTATAGTGACCCAGGATCTGACTGAGAGCTGACATTCCTAGGCTCGCTTTCATCAGTCCTTCCTTTGTGCATACCCTACTCTGCCTACAGAAATACTGCAGATGTATAAGTTTCCATGATCTACTAAGGGAGAGTTCACAAATGATAGTGAGACAAGCATTAAACCCTTGAGAAGAGGTTCTTAATAAAATAAATTATTTCCTACACAGAGATCAGAGAAGATTTTGCCTGGGTCCCAGGATGTTCCAAACAATTCTTATGAGACTAAAATACCTCCACAATGAAATAGACAACAATGCCTGAAGATGGTATAGCTGTACAGCAATTTGGAGAAAACACCTATTTAGACTCAACAAAGATAGAGATAAATTTTAGGAGTAAATTGAAAAATAAAGCCATAGATGAGAAAAAATAGAATTGTTATAGAATTTTGTGGAATTTAAGGGGTTGGAAGATGTATCAGGTAAATAGGGCCACCATAATAAGTACCACAAACTGAATGGCTTACACAGCAGAAATTTATTTTCTTATGGGATCTCACAAGCTAGGAGTACAAAATCAAGGTGTCAGCAGGCAACCGAACCAATCCTCTGAGGTATCTTTCCTTGACTTGCAGATTGCAGTCTTCCCTCTGTGTTGGTCTGTGTCCTAATCACCCCTTCTAATAAGGACACCAGTCACACAGGATAAAGACTCACCCTAGTGACCTAATTTTAACTTAATTATCTCTTTAAAGGTCTTATCTCCAAACACAATCACATTCTGAGGTAATAGGGATTTAGGACCTCAACATATGAATGGGGGGGGGGGGGTTACAAGACTCAGACCATAACAGAAAGTAATTTGATTTTAAAAGGAATAGAAGAAATCAGAAAGAAAAAAACAGGTATAAAAAAATAAAACATTTCGATATGTTATAAATATTTTAAAAATCGGGGGTAAATATGTGCAGTTAGTATAATTATAAACACTCATACAAATACTAAAAAAAGAAATATATGATTCCAAAAGAAAAAAAAACCATGAACAGACAATTCACATTACCACCTTAGAAGATGATATTAACCTTCTGAAACAACTCTACAATGCCCAAAGACCAGGAACCCCTGATGGAGCATAACTCTGAATGGACAGTGTAGGAGACCAGAGAAGTTTAGTGCTTTGTTTCAGGATACACAATTCACAATTAATGTGGCCTCACTTCCCTTTAGACATTGGCCACAAGACTATTGTACCTTCCCACTTACAAAAGTTGCCCTCGGAGTTACTGTTGTGGCTCAGCGCAAATGAATCCGACTAGGAACCATGAGGTTGAGGGTTTGATTCCTGGCCTCATTCAGTGGGTTAAGGATCCAGCATTGCCATGAGCTGTGGTACAGGTCAGAGACGTGGCTCGGATCCTGCCTTGCTGTGGCTGTGGTGTAGGCCGGCAGAGCTATAGCTCCGATTAGACCCCTAGCCTGGGAACTTCCATATGCTGTGGGTGCGGCCCTAAAAAGACAAAAAAAAAAAAAAAAAGCTGCCCTCATTTGCCTCACACATGTGAATCAAAATATACTGGACATGAGGGGAAAAGAGAGTTTTCACAAATTACATGAACTTGGCTTTTAGTAATCACAACATATTTACATTACTTCTAAGTTTTCATAGTGCACAGAACTTTTTTTTTTTTTTTGTCTTTTGTCTTTTTAGGGCCGCACCCGCAGCATATAGAGATTCCCAGACTAGGGGTCCAATCGGAGCTGCAGCTGCTGGCCTACACCACAGCAATGCCAGATCCAAGCTGTGACTGCGACCTACACCATAGCTCATGTTAACGCTGGATCCTTAACTGACCAAGTGAGGCCAGGGATCGAACCCACAAAGTCATGGTTCCTAGTTGGATTCGTTTCTGCTGGGCCACAATGGGAACTCCAGTGCACAGAACTTTTTGAAGACACTGAATACTATTTTGCATAGCTCCCTCCTTTATTTCAAGTTGGTGAATTCAAGCTTCTCAACATATGAATCCCATCAAGTCAAGGGTTCTCAGTAAGTTTAATACAGCAGCATTTACAAGGTGCTAACTTCTTTCTTTCTTTTTTTTTTGTCTTTTTGCCTTTATGTAGAGCCGCACCCGTGACATATGGAGGTTCCCAGGCTAGGGGTCTAAAACAATAAGCCTAAGAAGCCACTTGTGTTGCCTCTTTTCTTTGATCTTATCTGTGACTGAGGAAAGAAAAAGTAAGAAAGCAAAGAGGTCAAAAAGTAAGAGATATTGGACTTTGACAGTCCTGTAATTAATCATAAGCACCTAATGTCTTTTGCTAGACAAATTGCTTTTGGTCCCATTAAAATGTCCCTTCTCCAAGTTGCCCCATCAAGTTCTTGAGCTTTACTTTTAAGCCCAATGTGCCTATTAGACAATAGTAAATGAAGCAAGGACTTGCTGGCCCAGGGCTATCCTAAACCTCAAAGAAGTATTAATTCTCACAGCAATCCTCTAAACTAATCTTCACCTCACTGCTATGTCACCACACCAATAACTTTGTTTTAGGGTGCGTTCCATAGAAGCAAAGTCTAACAAGATTTGCATGTGGTGTTTTATTGACAGAATGCTCTCAGGAGAAAGGGAAGGGGGAAGCAGGATAAAACAGGGAAGATGTTAAACAAAGATATGGTCTCAGCTGGAATCTAGCTTCAGCCTAATACTTTTCAGAGCTCTGGAGCATGAACTGCACCAAAAAGTTGGGGCTACCTTGACCCAAGGGGTCAGCTTTTTGTGCCTCCACCCCAGTCGGCTAGTCATTGGTGTGAGGAGGGGAAGTCTAACAGCCAGGCTGAGGCAGCATCCTTTCAGCTGAGGACAATTCCTTGGGGAACAGGATAGCTGGGAATTGTTAGGGCGCCACACTCAGTATCTGAGAGATGCACACACTGGCCCATTAAAGGGGACCTAGGCAGGGTAACCATAGTATCAATAGCATCCACCTCACCTTGGCATTGTATCTTCCTTCTTGACTACCATCCAGAATCTATAAAGGAAAAAAAACAAAATAGCAAAAACATACTAGTTTTATACTTAGTAAATAAAGGAAAAACAACCAATGTTGAGAGCTTTAGAGTTCTGAAAGGCATGGACTAAAAAAATAATATACGTACTCACAGGGCATAGACGACATGAGTTTTATCTTCATTTGAGACTCCAAGAAGAAGTTCCCACGTGGCTCAGCAGGTTAAGGATCCAGCATTGCTGCAGCCGTGGTGTAGACCACATCTGTGGTGCAGGTTCAATCCCTGGCCCAGGAACTTCCACATGCCTTGAGTGTGTCCAAAAAAAACAGGAAAAAAATAAAAGGCTCCAAGAACCCTAGACTAGCTCAATCTGACTCTTTCACATTCAACATTTTTCCAACCTCAATTAAAAATACTTAATATTCTGTTCTGTTCTGTAGCTATAAGCAAACATTTCCTCATTTGGAATGCTAGACAATACTATATATGATTGAAGGTGTTGTTTATTATGGAAACACCATCTTTACTATTTTAATGTAAAGTATAGTAACATGTAATAATGAAAAAAAATAAGTATTTTATTCAGTTCTGAGGCATAACATAAAACACATAAAGTTTGAAAAATGTTTAGGACAAAATACAATTCGCATAGCACAAAAATTAATGAAATATCCCACAATGGTAGCAAAAATGTATAAAGATCTTTTTTAAAAAAGTCGCAAAAAAGTGGAAGTTAAGAAACAATCTTTTTTTTTTTTTTTTTGTCTCTTTGCCTTTATGTAGAGCCGCACCCGCGGCATATGGAGGTTCCCAGGCTAGGGGTCTAACAGGAGCTGTAGCCGCAGGCCTTCGCCACAGCCACAGCAACGCGGGATCCGAGCCGCGTCTGCAACCATCACCACAGCTCACGGCAACGCCGGATCCTTAACCCACTGAGCAAGGCCAGGGATCGAACCCGCAACCTCATGGTTCTTAGTTGGATTTACTAACCACTGAGCCATGAAGGGAACTCCAAGAAATAATCTTTAAAGAACTTTATGTGGTTCCTTTAATGTTCATTTTTGTCTTTACGTCTAGAGAGCCTTCATGTGTGATAGCAATGATTTTTATAGTATCATGTATTTGTTTTCTTTTTTCCTTTTTTTTTCTTTTTGCTTTTTCGGGCCGCACCTATGGCATATGGAAGTTCCCAGGCTAGGGTCGAATTAGATATAGCTTCCAGCCTACACCACTGCCACAGCAATGCCAGATCCCTAACCCACTGAGGGAGGCCAGGATGTGATCAAACCCACATCCTCATGGATTCTAGTCAGGATTGTTAACCACTGAGCCATGAAGGGAACTCCCTTAATTGGCTTTTAGAACCTATAAAACTATCTTTGAACTATGGTCATAATTTGTATTCTGATAAGACTTGATAGGAACATACTGAAAAGAATCAGGACAAGCTAACTCTATGAGAGATTTAAACCTAGCCAGCTTAAATAAAAATACATTGTTTTATGGTCTATGAAGAGATAAGGGCACTTACTAGCCTGTATCTCCTTGTCTAGTAGTTATGAGGCGTTGTGGATATTACCAGTGTTCACCTTACTTCTGTGGTAAGTCAGATACACATATATTGCAATCTTTTTGGGTAGCAGGTGTATTTGAAATGCCTTGAAAAGAAAAAGGATGTCAATCATTGGAAGCAATGATGGCAAAAGATGCCTCAAAAGGAAATAAAACACACCTGGTGATACTTGGACACACCTTTCCAGGCACAGAGCCCTTGCTCATTGTTTTTCTTCTATTTATTCCCATAGCATACCCTCCAAAACTCAGAGTGGTGCTGACAAAGATATGAAATCAATTGTTGATAACTTATTTAGCATTAAAGCATCAGAGGCAGAAATTAGGAGTTGATTAAAACTACCAACCCTGCATAACCCCCAACTTTAAAAAATTCACCACTTCGCTGACTAAATTCACGTTACTGAAAGACAACTAGTAAAATTTAAGACAGCAAACAGTATATACTTTAGAAAAGTCTTTAATGTGTTGTTTTGAACAATTCTATGAAACTTAAATACATAATGTAATTATATTTTCTATTAACCCATTTCATTGTGAAATTCTTCATTCAGGGCTCAAAGGTTCTAGAATTACCAGTGATGCCAAAAATTCTAAGAAAATCTGACTAGGTCATAGCTGTCCACAAAATTTTTTTCAGTTTCTATTTTTCAAAAAAAAATACCTTCAGCACTTGTATAAGAGAAGGTATGCTACATAATGATGGCCTTGTAATTCTTATTTGCATTTTGTTGGCAGTTCAGCTGAGTTCAGCAACATTTATTGAGCACCTACTATGTATCTGGCATTGTACTAGATGCTGGAGACACAAAAATGAGTAAGACATGGTCCTTGTCCCCAAGCAGCCACAGTCTCTTGGAGGCAATCGGTAGTGCAAAGATGCAGAGTTTATTCTAAAACAGACAAAAATGTCAGTAATGTAGTAATATTGGGCCTTTAAATACAATGACATGTGACTGTTTGTAATGTCAAGGCAGACAATTAAAATGAAGACCATCTGCTTGTGATGAAACAATAAAATCATTAAGACCTAACTTTTAAAGATTCACATGATAAAGGTAATTAACACTAAAAATTTACACCATAGTTTTTCAAGTATTTCATACTTAGAAATATTATTGCCCACATTTGTGCTATAGTCGAAGCCATAATTCCAGGTTACTGAATTATTCACATCTCAGCATGCTGGGATTCAGCTTCTCACTGAGTTTATGAATTAGAATGGCTAATTCTTCAGTTGCTTGGCTCTTGTCCTCCAAAAGTTCATAACGAAGGCTGGAGATATCTTGCTTGATTTCTTTTAATTCACCTAAGGTATTTATATTAAAAATATATAGTTGGTAATTTGCTCTTTGGATGTAGGAAAAAACAAAGAGTGAAATTAATACAACATTAATACATTTGTCTCATATCATCTCCAGTGTAGTTACTTTGGATTTTTTCCTTTAAAATGTTTATGAAATGCCTACCTTTAAAAATGTACTGACCTTTGAAAAAAGCTATAGACATGGTCCAGCTATGTTTTAAAAGTAAAACTCAGCTCAGGTATTTCCCTGTGGCTCAGCCAATTTTAACACAGGGTGATTTCTCTGTTAACTGGCTTATAATCAGGGTATCTCCTTGCTGTCTTCAGGGAGTTCTTCTGGTTCCCTGGGCTCTGAGAGTTGACACCTACATAGACCATCTGCCATTGCTAGGCTGGAACAGAATCCTAGCAAAATGAAATGTCTCTAAAAATGAATCAATCTCTTTAACAGGTAAACACTCACACGGAAGAAGTAAGTTTTAGGTCGAATTAGGTCAGTTTTAGGTCAAGTTTTAGATCAAATTAGGTTAAGTAAGGGAAAGGAAGGAAAAAGAGTAGGGGTGTTTCTTAGGGAAGGCCATGATAATGAACATGGAGTCAAGAAACAAATCAGTTTGTGTGGCACAGGAGATGCTATATAAGGAAATAACAAGCCATGGTGGATTAAGAAGTTAAGACATGATACCACTGGCAATGTGTACATACATAGACTCCTGGCCTTGGAGACTATTCCTACAATTTGGCTTGGCAATAATATTCCGAGCATAAACAGACTGTAATTAAAAACTGTATTTCTTACAAATAATTGTACTATAGATAAACCATTGGCCGCGAAAGGTAAAGTATGGAACAGGACTTTATTCTGAACCTAAGAAATGATTCTTCAAATTATTGGCACTTTAACAGCTTTTTATAATAGAATCATATGTAAAACATAACTTTCAAGATATTTCTTGGTATCTTCATGATGCTTTACAGTATAATCTCTGTTGTTTTATTATATAAAAATCAGAACATCTTTATGTTGAGGAATTCTAACTCTTCTTCAAGAATACACACATTCATTGATTCCTTTTGTGACCTCCCTCAAAAAAAAAGAAGTCCTTCCTTACATATTTGGCAATATAGATGAAATAAACTGATCACATTCAAAATCATAACTCTAGTCTTTGGTGGAAGAAATGGATTCCCACACCATTTGGCATGTGTGGGCTATAAGCCTAGGGAGCCTCCTTTCACCTCCCTACTATCACATCTTTCTTCCTTTTTAGTTATAAGGAAGCCTACACACTAAGTATTGTATTTAGTCTGCCAATACAGGAAACACAAATTACCCATTTATTAAGTGAAAAGGTTAAGTTATATGATATACTTAGAAAATTCATTCAAAACTCCAAAAACTCATTCATTCATTTTCCTCTTTTGTGTAAAAGGACTTGGAAGATGCTCCTTGTTTTTGATGCTGTCAAGACGGTCTAATTCCCCCATCACTTAATATTTTTGTTTGTTTTCAGGGAGTTATGGTACAACTGATCAGGTTTCTGTTTTCTAAATTAAAACTCAATTCCAATCCTGTCTCCCGAGACTGTTTCTAGGCCACCATGACTGGATTTTCTGGTTTTCAATCACACATTCTTAGATTTCTTTCTTCTAAACCCATACCACTTTGTTGACTCAGATTTGCAAGGGATTCCTTGCATGAATCAAGTAATGGCTTCAAAGCTCATTGACAATTTTACTTAAGTTAGCCTTTCTTATCAGTGCAGATCGATCTAATGGCATCTCATTCGTTGAAAGTTGTGCTTTCCATTTTTAGGGCAACTTATTTCTCCCTGGTTGATTTCTTTCCAACTCTGGGCCTGTGGCTGCAACCACTGCACATGGAAGTTCCCCAGCCAGGGACTGAACCAGCGCCACAGCAGCGACCCAAGCTGCTGCAGTGACAATGCTGGAACCCTAACCCACTGTGCTCAAGGGAACTTCTAAACCACAGCTTTCGATGAAAAAATTTTATAGTCTGGACAGATATTCTGCCTGGGATATGCCTGCAAAAGTAGGCATATTTAAGACTCCAAGAAAAGTGAAAGGCAAAAGAGAAACAGTGGGTGGGGAAAATGGGTTAGATATTTCCTTCTGGACAACAAAGTAAAGATTTTTCTGATGAAATGTGGATATTACTTGAGCTGACCATTATTTTACCTCCATCACTGGAAAAATGTTAACACTCCTGTGAACTCACTGAAACAGAACTGAAACTAAAGACTACTTATGTAGTAGGGGTTAAAAGCTCCCAGAAAGGTGGCATTATTTTCATTTTAAGAATCAGTTAGGACATTCCATAGGGATAAATTGTCTCTGTTTGACATTTTAAATAAGTGTTTCGGTAGAAAGGCAGAGTTTTAGAGATGTGACATAAGATTCTCCTGACAATCTTGGAGAAACCCAAACTGTAACCTGGGATTGGACTTTTAAAGTATCCTTGAATATGAAGTTTTTCCACGTTCATTAAGTTAGTTGTAAAAGGATATTTCTCAAGTTGAGATGCTTACCTTCATTAACTTCATCATTTTCTTTGTCTACTTGTGCTTTCAAAACATATCGTTTTATAAGTCTTTTCATTATCTGCTGTTGGAAAAAAAAAAAACTTCTATCACTGATGATATATGTAAGTATTATGGATCCGATTCTCCAAAGAGTCTTACATACCTGTAAAGCAAACAGCTCAGGGGAGAGAAATTGTATGTAACTATTTACAGAAGACTCACTCACATTTCAGAACTTAATCCCTTTCCATCCTGTACTGAATTTTACCACATAATCAACAAACATTCCACTGACCCACCCCTCATACACCCTCTCACCCCAGTCCCACCCTTCTCTGGGAATGCAAGAAGCTTTAAAAAAAAAAAAAAGGTTAAGTTGAATGACTTCAATTCATGGTTTATTTTTCAACTAATTTCTCTTTAAGGTGCATTGACACTATATTATCCTCAATAGACACTACCTTATTTCTCACTGTTTAAGAATATATATAAATACATGCTCAATATAGAGAACTTGGAAAATACAGAAAACAAAACAAAAAAAATAAACAAAAATCATCAATTACCCCACCTTCCAAAGATAATCATTGCTGTTATTTTTAGTGTAGGTCCTCCCAATACCTTTTCTTTAAATTTTGTATATATACTGATTACTATATGTATTACATTTTGTTTTCTAAATACCATATATGTTTTCCTCTCATAGAAATATATATTGTGAATATATTTCAAACTAAATAATGGTTCTTACAAGATAACTGTTTATCCATTTGGATAAAATTATATTGGAGCCCTACTTTATACCACACATAAAAAGGTTTAATGCACTGAAGCCTGTACGGGTCTGGAAGTGGGATCTTGGTTCCCAGACCAGGGATTGAACCTAGGACATAACAGTGAAAGGGTCAAGTTCTAATCACTAGACTACCAGGGAACTCCCGGGATAAAACTAAATCCTTTAAAAGAAAGTATAAGAGAATATATTTATAAATTCAGTGTAGAGCTGGATGTTTTTTAAACAAGATAAAAAATTCTAATTACAGTACAGACGAGATTGGGTGCATTCAGGGTGGTATGGCCGTAGACTAATTACAGTACAAAAGATTGATAAACTCAATTTCATTACAATTAAAACTTCTGTTTATAAAGATAGCATATAAAAGTGAAAAGGCAATCCACAGTGGGAGAAAATATTGACTATATTTACAAAAAATGGTAAAGAATTTGGATCCAAGATATATGAAGGAGTTCCTATCGTGGCTTAACGGAAATGAATCCGACTGGGAATCATGAGGTTGAGGGTTCGATCTCTGGCCTTGCTCAGTGAGTTAAGGATCCGACGTTGCCTGAGCTGTGGTGTATGTTGCAGACGCGGCTCGGATCCTGCATTGCTGTGGCTATGGCAAAGGCCAGCAGCTACAGCTCCTGTTAGACCCCTAGCCTGGGAACCTCCATATGCCGTGGGAGCGGCCATAGATAAGGCAAAAAGCCAAAAAAAAGAAAAAAAAAGAACTTCAATTAAATAAGAAAAACTCAAATCCAAAAGAAAAATCGGCAAAAGACAAACATAACTTTACAGAAATAGAAGTGTGAATGGTTAACAAGCACATAAAACAATCTCAAACCCTTTTCTTGGGGAAATGCAAATTATAATTAAAAGGACATGGGGGAGTGCTGGGGAGTTAGTGCTAGAGGTAGGGGGAATTGGATAAAGGCAGTCAAACGGTACAAAATTCCAGTTATAAGATAAATAAGTACTAGGTATGTAATGTATAACATGATAAATACAATTAATATCATTGTATGTTACATATGAAAATAAGGTGATAAGAAAGTAAATCCTAAGAGCTCCCATCAGAAGAAAATAAGTTTTTCCATTTAATTTTATATCTATATGAGCTGATGGAAGTCCGCTGAACTTTTTATAATCATTTCATGATGTATGTAGGTCAAATCACTATGATGTACACCTTAAATTTATACAGTGTTATATATCAATTATATCTCGATAAAAGTAGAAAAAGAAAAACAAGTGATATAATTTCACATCTACAAAGGGAAAAAATTAATAAATTTTATAATGCCAAGTGTTGGAAAGGATAAGCACCAATAGAACTTTTTGTACTTAAATGGCATGATTATAAGCAGACCACTTTGAAAAAGAATTTGGCACTCCCCCCCCCCTTTTTTTTTTCCGGTCTTGCCCATGGAAGTTCCCAGGCCAGGGATCAAACTTGCACCACAGCAGTGACCCAAGCCACTGCAGTGACAATGCCACATCCTTAACCCTCTGCATCACAGGAGAACTCCTGACATCTTTTTTGCTTTGTTTTTAATGGCCTCACCCATGGCATGTGGAAGTTCTTGGGCCAGGGATTGAAACTGAGTCACAGCTACAGCAACGCTGTATCCTTTACCCGCTGCACTAGCCAGGGATCAAACTTACAACCCAAGCCACCAAGGTTGGATTCTTAACCCACTGTGCTATTTTTTAACTGAGGTATAGTTGATTTACCATATTCTATTAGTCTCAGCTATACAACACAGTGATTCAGCAATTTTATAGAGTACACTCCATTTAAAGTTATTATAAAACAATGGTCATCTTTCCCTGTGCTATACAATATAGCCTTGTAGCTTATTTTATGGAGAAGTTTGTACCTCTTAGCCCCCTACTGATTAAGCATTATCTTTTAAATTTGAATACTTCTATATCTTTTCACTCAGAAAGACCACTCCATAGTATTGGGCCTAGAGAAACTCTGCCACGTGGACCAAGAGACTTAAACGACATTTACTGCAATGTTGTCTGAGACAGCAAAAAAAACCCATGGAAACATTCCAAACAAATAACAACAGGAGAACAGACAAATAAAGCATGGTATCATTGTGTTCACTAATTAAATTAATTAATGAGATTAATGAACCATAGTCACACACAACAGTATGGATGAATCTTAGAAACATAAGTGTTGAATGAGAAATTCAAGTTGCAGTCTTCACAACGTATGAAATTATTCTTATAAAGCTACTCAATAACAAGCAAATCTATATAATGCATTTTTAGGACTATCCATATATATACATATATTTGAAAAGAAAATCAAAAGTAAGAGAATGAAAAACCCAAACTGGAGGATAGTGATTACCCCTTAGATGGAGGCAAGGATGTGTGACCCAGGGTGGAGCACCCACGTAGGTCAATGGACAGGTAACATTATCTCTCTCAGGGAGCTGCTGGCTTCCTAAGTGTCCATGTAATTAATCTTCATAATTGATGATATGTTACACATATTCTTGTGCATATATCCAATGTCACATTAAAAAGATAAAAAAGGGGAGTTCCTGTCATGGCTTAGCGGAAATGAATCTGACTACTATTCCTGAGGATGCAGGTTCGATCCCTGGCCTCAATCAGCGGGTAAAGGATCCAGAGTTGCCATGAGCTGTGGTGTAGGTTGCAGACATGGCTTGGATCTGGTTATTGCTGTGGCTGTGGTGCAGGCAGAGGCTACAGCTTGGATTCAACCGCTAGCTAGGGAACCTCCATATACCACAGGTATGGCCCTAAAAAAGACAAAAAAAAAAAAAGATATAAAAGGAAAGAAAAAAGTTCTGAACTGAAATGCAGACTGTGAGTGGAAAATATACCTCAGTTTTAAGGAAGTAGAAATTTATGAACCAAAGTGACCCATTAGATGCCAAGGTCAAGGAAAGGGAGAAATCTAGGATGATTTCAAACATCTGTGTCAAAGAATACTGACAGATCAAGAGGGAGCCCATGTTATGGCAAAGGAAAAGCCCATTTTATCAGTCAAAATATGTATAAAACCTGTGGAGTTGTGTGGAATGTAGACCCCATATACACTCACAGCTGAGCAGATCTTAGCTAGGACCCATTTATTCATTCACAAGCGCCAGCTCTGCACCAGGTACTAGACACTGGGATACAACAGTGAACACAATCCCTCCTCCAATGAAACTTCAGTGGAACAATTCACCATGACGGGTGGACATATCAGGGATATAATTAAGTTTAGGGGACAATGCAGGCATAGCCCTATAGCAAGAAAAAAACAAAGAAATGTTTACTAGTTAAAAGCAGCTTGAGAAGCAGTAATACAAATTAATGGGAAAGAAAAGACTACAGTGCCGAGACAATGGACTATCCTTGCAGGAAAGTTAAAATTAGATCTTACACACATACACACACATACACACGCACACACTGTATTATATATATATATCCAAATGGATGAAAGACCTAAATGTGAAAAGCAAAAACTTTGTAAGGAATAGGATAATGGTTCCTGGAAAGCTAACAGAAAGGATAAGCCATAAGGAAAAGGCTAATAAATCTGAACACATTAAGACAATTTAAAACTTTCATGAAAGGAAGGATACCAACTAACTCTTACATTAGATGGGATTTTTCCTGTTATCCTGGAATTGTTGATGAACCCAAAACTGATGATAAAAGATGCTAAGTACTCCATGGTCTAAGACCACAATGCCACGAGCCCTTGGAGCCAACCACCTCTCCTCAGGGCTGACTGAGAATCACTAGACCAGTATTGAACTCCACCGACTTCCTCCTCTCCTCCCGCAAGGAAAAGGAATGGGGCATAGGTGGGACCGTGGGCTTTGGGGGACTGAGGTCATCCTCTCCCTTACTCGTGTGAAAGCGAGAAGGTGCAGCCTCCTCCCCCGAAGCCAAGGGAAGGAGGAAATCCAAGGCAGTTACTCATAAAGCTTAGAGTTGCCTATACCAAAGGAAGCCTGGCATCTATTAAACATCCCAATTAAACATCTATTCAGGCAGACTTGCTGGTCTGCTTATGGTAATTTAATCAGAAAGAAAAAAGATCTGAGATAACAGAGGAACAGCCATTGGGGTCAACCTATAATATTTTCTTTTGGCCTCGCCCGCAGCATGCAGAAGTTCCTGGGCCTAGGATTGGGCCTGAGCCACAACTGTAACCAGAGCCACACCAGTAACAACACTGGATCCTTAACCCTCTGAGCCATCAGGTAACTCTGACTTGTTCTCTCAATACTTAATAAACAGAGAAAAATTTCCACTATGTTGGGTGGAAAACATATCAGCGGAAAATGATAATCTTTTCCATAAATGAGGCTTGGACAATGGGCTAGCTTTATGGAAGAGGTGAAAATTAGATCCATATCTGAGTCGGGGCCAGATTTCGGCATCAGGGTGCTATGCCAAGGGAAAGCAGCCCACATCGCCTTTTCAAACCCTCTAAACAAGCCCTCGCTCAGCTGACAGGCAGCATTTTGGTGCCAGGCACAAGCAGGATATCAACGTTCGGTCAGTGTTAGAGCAGTAGTGACAAACAGCAAGGAAGAAACTGAACCTACAGTTAACTCAAGGGAAAGAAGTTTGCCCTTTTGCTTCTTCCTCTTGCCTCTCCAGGTACAGGATGATTGCCTAGAAGTTTAGCAGGGGTTGGTGTGAACAAAACAGACCACAGCCTTAGCCACTAGAGTCACAGAGGTTAAGCTTGGGCTAGCGGGTGAGGAAAAGAGTGCTTAGACTTGATTTGGAGACTTGATTCAAAAATAAGGGTCCTGCTGTCGCTCGGCAGTAACGAATCTGACTAGTATCCATAAGGACGTGGGTTTGATCCCCAGCACTGCTCAGTGGGTTAAGGATCCAGCGTTGCTGTGAGCTCTGGTGTAGTTCACAGATGTGGCTCAGATCTGGCATTGCTGTGGTCGTGGTGCAGGCCGGCAGCTATAGCTCTGATTCAACCCCTATCCTGGGAACTTCACATGCTTTAGGTGCAGCCCTAAAAAGACCAAGACAAAACAAAACAAAACAAACTGTCTCTTTAATTACAAAAATGAGGCTTTCTAATAACCAAAAGTTATGGGGTCTTGACCAGATGTTGTATAGGGATCCTCCATTCAGCAGAAGAGTTCAAAATAAGAGAGAGAGAAATTATTAAAAATAAAGTCACTTTTACAGATTCATAGGCTGCGACTCCATAATGAACCCATTACATGAAGGAGAGAAACTGCTTGCATAACATGCCAACAAAGAAGAAGCATCCAGGACATGACAGAACTCTGACAGGTAAAAAAAAGTAAAGACAAAACAGCCAAGCAGGATCAGGAAAAATAATTAAATTCACAAGAAAAGTAAACGGAATAATTAACAAACGTATGAAAAGATGTTCAAACTCATTAGCAATCAGAGAAGAATAAATCAAAAAAATCAACACCAATTTCCACATATAAGTTTGGATAACATTTTTTCTTTTGGAATAAATTCAAACCCTTAGAAAAGCCAAACGTAAAATAAAGTGACTTCAAATAGACTTTTCACCTTGACCACCAATGTTAGAATTTGCCACTCTTGGCTTTTTCTTGCTCTCTGTGTCTATTAATAATATACTGCCACAACATTTGGAAATAATTTTCAGACATCATGTCCCTTTACCCCCAACTACTTCTGTATCTTCTAAGAACAAGAATATTCTCTTGGAGTTCCCAGCATGTTTAATACAGTTTCTTGTCTCATTTTCCCAATCAAGGATCACATAATGTTCTTAGGTATGATGTATCTTGGAGTTTCCATCGTGGTACAGCGGAAACAAATCTGACTAGGAACCATGAGGTTGTGGGTTCAATCCCTGGCCTTGCTCAGTGGGTTGAGGATCCGGCATTGCCGTGAGCTGTGGTGTAGTTTGCAGACGCAGCTCGGATCTGGTGTTGCTGTGGCTCTGGCGTAGGCTGGCAGCTACAGCACCGATTAGACCCCTAGCCTGGGAACCTCCATATGCCGTGGGTGCGGCCCTAAAAGGACAAAATATTAAAAAAAAAAAAAAAAAAGGTGTGGTATATCTTGAGACTCCTTAAATGTGAAATAGCTCCTTGGCCTCTCGTCTTTCACGATGCTGACATTTTTGAAGTCTAGAGGGAAGTTCTTTTGTTAGTTACCAAAAATTTATTTATTTTATGTTTTATTGAAGTTAGTTGATTTATAATGTTGAGTTAGTTTCAAGTATACAGCAAAGTGATTCAGTTATACATATACACATATCCATTCTTTTTCAGACTCTTTTCCTATACAGGTCATTACAGAATACTAACTGGAGTTCCCTGTGCTACACAGTAGGTCCCTGTCTATTATCTATTTTATATAGAGTAATGTGTGTATATTAATCCCAAACTTCTTATTTATCCCTCCTCCCAGCAAAATTTTAAAATTCTGATAATGCCACCTTCTTGTGAGAACACTGGGAAACTTTTTCCCTGTCAATGGAAATAGAAATTGAAATAACTGCTCCCAGGTATATAGTCCAGAAAAGCTCTCACAAACGTGCAAAAGGAGGCATTTACTAGGATTTTCATTACAGCGTTGTTTATAATAGATAAAAGTGGAAAAGAAGCTAAATATTCAGCAACAGAGGAATGAATAAACAAAAATGGTATATATGAACAAAAATGGGATATTATATTGCAGTTCCCATCGTGGCTCAGTGGTTAATGAATCGGACTAGGAACCACAAGGCTGCGGGTTCAATCCCTGACCTCTCTCAGTGGGATAAGGATCCAGCGTTGCCGCGAGCTGTGGTGTAGGTCGCAGATGTGGCTCGGATCTGGCATTGCTATGGCTGTGGCGTAGGCAGGCAGCTACAGTTCCGATTAGACCCCAGCCTGGGAACCTCCATATGCTACGAGTGCGGCCCTAGAAAAGACAAAAAAAAAAAAGGGATATTATATAGCAGTTACAATGAATAGTAAGGTATATGTGTACCAAAACAGATAATTTTCAAAAGTATAAAGATAAGTGAAAAAAGCAGAATATATAACATGATATATGTATATTTCAAAAACACATAAGACTAATATATGATGGTATGAACATACTTACATAAGCAGTAATACATAAAAGTATACACGGGAAGAACACACATGAACTCCAGGAGAGTGAAGATCACAGGGGAGGGATGAAAGCCAATGCAACAGGGTAAGTATTGTAGTTGTATCAAAATTTTCTTTCAAAAAAGGTCCAAAAAGAATACGGCAAAATGTTAACGGGTATTAAATTAAGACGGTAGTGGCATATATGTCTAACAGGCTATTTTGCGATAGCTTTCTGTGTTTGAAATAGTTCACAGTTAGAATTTTAAAGGTACTCAAATAAAAGCAAAATACTTGTATAAATAGGTTTTTAATGCTGCTGCACAAATTGATGTGCCTCACCACACAACTGGGCATTCATTCCATCTTCAGCAGCAAGAGTCCTTCAGTCACGGACAAAAGATTTTTACCTTTGCCAACAAAGCTGTAAAAACTTTAGCTCATATAGAAACTGAGAATAACTTAGGGCTTCTAAAGGTCTTATTTAGTACCATTCAGAAGTACATTCTTTAGAAACTCTCTCTCTACAAAAAATAAAACTTTGTTAGGCAGAATGGGCTGAGAGTCAAAAATCGCTGAATTTGAAAGCAGGCCTTTATGTACTGCCTGAATGAACTTATGATGCTTAAACTCTTGAAGCTTCCATTTCCTCATCCATAAAATGGGGGTGATGAAACAACACATAAATTGCCCAGATTAAATAAATGCATGTAAAACCATAGTTCCTGCTTAGAAAAGGGTAGCTCTTGCTAGTATTATTTATAATGCTTGAAGATTAAGATATTACTACCCACATTCCCTAGTATAATACTCTTAAAACATTTACGTAACATTATCCAAAACCACACTTAGAAAGTCTATGAGGACTTAATTTACTGCCAGGAGGAACGATATTAGGAAAATAAAATATTTAAAGCATTCATATAGTGTGCAGTTTCCCTAGAAACATCCTGAGCAATGCTACGCAGATTAAATTCCCTCACTGAAGAGAAAATCAGAAGGCATATTCATTTCCATTTGATCTTTAACCTTCAGGGGAAATCATGGTTACAGGCATAATTTTCTTTGCAAAATTTAATGTGTTTTAAGCTTTCCATGTATCTGACAAAAATGTTCACCTTAATATTTACAGATTTATATACTTACCTAGCACTGCACCAAGTCTAAGTCTCTCTAAAAGGCAAGAAGACACCTGCTGTTGAATTTAAGCCAGTTTCCCCACACAAGACATTACCTGCTAATCATCCATCCATTCTCTAATTAATTTAGGGAAGACAACTGATGTGAATTCCAAAATGATTTGCAGCTCAAAGAAGGGGCAAAAGTGAGCCATCTCCATTCTATTAGCTAGCAGGCAGCTTGTCTGATGAACCCAGGCAGTATTGTGCAGCATTTGAGAAAGTGGACAACTGCCTGGATTTGAGTGTGTTCTGAGTTATTTATAAGCTGTGGAATCTTGGTGACTTAATCCATGTAGTGGAAATGTTAGAATCTATCTTATCAAAGATAATACAGGTAAATTACATAGAAGGTGCTCAGTTAATAGAACTATTATTCCTTCTTATTATTATTTTGCTTTTTAGGGCTGCACCCGTGGCATATGGAA
>PVHT020000256.1:6986787-7010540 GCA_004024745.2 Catagonus wagneri
GCGGGATCCGAGCCACGTCTGCAATCTTCACCACAGCTCACGGCAACGCCGGATCCTTAACCCACTGAGCAAGGCCAGGGGTCGAACCAGCAACCTCATGGTTCTTAGTCGGATTCATTAACCACTGAGCCACGAAGGGAACTCCCAGTTTTAATGATTTAACTAGCAAAAGCTGGGAGGAGGAAGAGGAGAAAATGGCAATGTTTAAACACATTGATATTTTTTCATATTTTAGAGCAGGAGGGTCAAAAGATAAAACCTGAAACTTATATCAAATAACAGATATAAGTATGTGTAAAGCACCAAGATAAATACTATAATCTACTCCTACAGAAACTGCCAATCCTCTTCCCTGTTTTTTTAGCTCAGCACATGGCCACTAGGAATTGACTTATTTCCCAGCTTCCACTGCAGTTAAGCTGTTTAACTACAGAAGATCCTTATAGGAAGGAGGTCTCTTTCTTCGCTATCACTTTCTGATTCTATCTAGGAGGCAAAAATAATAGCCAAAGCTCCAGTAGCTTTCTTGGACCATGAGATAGATCATGTTAGAATGAAAGCCAATCACGATAGAATAACATGATAGAAACAGCCTGAGCCCCTGACATTGGCAGGTATCATACCAGCCCTGGAATGATCACCTCCTGGATTCTTGAAAAAGAGAGAGAAACACATTTCTATATTCTCTTAGCTACTTAGTGGTTGGTATTTGGTGGTTTTGTATGATTTGTACCAAACTTAATCATAACTAATATGAACAAACACCCTGAGGACTACTTTAAAATGTTACTAAAGGGAGTTGCCATTGTGGCACAGCGGAAACGAATCCGACTAGTGTCCACGAGGATGCCGGTTCAATCCCTGGCCTCACTCAGTGGGTTAAGGATCTGGCATTGCTGTGAGCTGTGGTATAGGGTGCAGACACTGGCTCTGATCTAGCGTTGCTGTGACTGTGGCACAGCCCAGCAGCTGTAGCTCTGACTCTGTCCCTAGCCTGAGAACCTTCACATGTCACAGGTGTAGCCCTAAAAAGCAATAAAATAAAATAAAATAAAATAAAATAAATACTAAGCACACAAAGAAGATCTGAACAAATGGAAAGGTATATGATGTTCTTGAAAAGGAAGACACAATGTTATAGAGATGTCGGTTTTACTTAACACAAGCAAAATAGAAATATCAACAGAATGTTTTGCAAACCAGACAAGGTGACTCTATAGTTTAAACAGAAAAACAAACAAGAAAGAATAACCAGGAAAATTATGCAAAATAGGAGTCTTGAAGTAAGGATATATGTATGTGTGTCTGTGTATTTTGTTTGATTTTGTTTTAAACTATAATAATTAAAACAATGTGGTTCTAGAGCATATTTAAAGCCAAGAAATAAACTGAAGTAGACATGGGAATTTAGCAAATGATGAAGGTGATATTTCAAAGTAATAGAAAAGATAAATTATTTAACACACCCAGCTGTATAATCATCTGGAAAAAAAAATTCCCACCCACACATTGCATCAATATACATTCTCTCTCTCTCTCTCTCTCTCTCTCTCCATATATATATATATACATATATATATATATATATATATTTTTTTTTTTTTAGGGCTGCACCTGCAGCATATGTAAGTTCCTGGGTTCGGGTAGAATCAGAGCTCAGCTGCAGGTCTACACCACAGCCACAGCAACGTCAGATCCAAGCCGCATCTGAGACCTATGCCTCAGCTTGCAGCAACACCAGATCCTTAACTCACTGAGCGAGGCCAGAGACTAAACCTGCAAGCTCATTGACACTATGTCAGGTTCTTAACCCACTGAGCCATGATGGGAACTCCTCAAAATACATTCTATGCAGATCAAATATTATCATGTAAAAAGTGAATCTATGAGAGTACCAAGGAAAATATGGGTAAAAAAATTTCTTAAATATCCTCATATGGGAGAGGAGCTTTTGAAACAGGACACAAAATCGAAAGCCATAAAAATTTTGTAAAGTTGACTAAACAAAACTTTTTAAAGTGGAGGAAAAAATATCCATACATATTAAAGACACATTGCAAACTGGGGGGGGGGGGGGAATTCTCACCTCACAATACAGGCAAAGGACTGATTTTCTTTTTTCTTTCTTTTTTTTTTTTGCTTTTAGGGCCGCACCCACTGCATATGGAGGTTCCCAGGCTAGGGGATAAATCAGACCTACAGCTGCCGTCCTACACCACAGCCACAGCAACGCCAGATCCGAACCACATCTGTGAACTACACCACAGTTCACGGCAACGCTGGATCCTTAACCCACTGAGCGAAGCCAGGGTGGGTTGGAACCCGCAACCTCATGGTTCCTAGTTGGATTCATATCCACTGCGCCATGATGGGAACTCCAAAGGGCTGATTTTCTTAAAATAATTCCTAGTTCTTAAAGAATTAATTCCTTAATTCTTAAAAGAATTCTTCCTAATTTATAACAAAGAGCCTATCGAGAAAAGTAAATAAATAAATATTAGGTCTTAAGCATATAGAGCACTAAACATAAAAAGATGGTCAAGTTCACTCATTACAAAGAATGCAAAGTAAAACTATACTGTGGTACTATTTTCACCTATCAATTTGACCGAGATAAATACTTTTGGTAACATACCATTGGTAAATTAAGGAAGATATGGGCACTCTCATACATTTATTGTTAAGAATATAAATTGGTATAAAATCCATCAAAATCAGTTTGATTATAGCTAAAAAAATTATAACGCACATATAGTTTAACCAGATAATTCTATACATTTGCACGTTTCAAATATTATGTATACAAGGTTATTTACTGCAGTACTGCTTGTAACAGCTAAATATTGGCAATATCCTCTATTTCCATCAACAGAGGGCTGATACATGAAATACAATCATATAATGGAATACGATATGACCATTACAAAGTAAGGTTTCAACAATCAGTGCACTAAGCAATTTTGCAGTGTGCTGCTTCCAAGAAAAGCCTATGAAGAAGACTATACCCATTAAATGGCATTACCATACATTATAAGTTCTTTGTTCTCACTCTTGTGATCTTGCACTCATCAGAAATCTAAAGATTTGACGGTCAAAATGATCAACCAGATGGGAAGGGCTATGATCTCTTCTGTGTTGAAAAATAATGTTGAAATGTCACACCCAATATCTAAACGCAACAGATATTTTAAAGCAGTACTGATGCAATAGCGTAGCCTATGATTCCATCTGTAAAACAGATTATCTGGAGAAATGTACCAGGCTTTTTTTTTTTTTTTTTACTGTGAGAGCATTATTTTTCCAGATGCCATAGCTCTCAGTGTTTTCTCCAGCTCAAGGTACATGAAAGTGTTCTTTGGAAATTATGGTAACACTTGACTTTCAAGATCACAAAGGAACTCTTCTTCCTCAACCAAAACCAAAACAGAACAACAAAAAATGAAACTTGGAGTCTGATTTCAAAAGTGCCCTCCAACTAAATACCATTTTCTCTGTTCTGTTCTGCTCTCATAGCACATCTGAAAAATGTAATTCTGCTCACCCTTCACACACACACACACAAACACAGACATATATGCACAACTACATATAGACAAAGAAATATGTCTAATGAATGCTTACCTGATAACGTGTTGGCTGATTGAGAATGCTGTTAAAACTGTGTGATTCAAAAACTCTTGAGTTAGACTGAGTGAAGAGGTTTAACTAGGAAAAAATACAATTAACCTAGTAAATTAGAATACATTTATTTGGAAAGCACAATATAATCTACTTTATCCTCCTTGCTAACATTTCTGGAGTCGACATTTCTGAGGGACATTTTATGGAAATTGAGTTTTACAAGTGACTTCATATATTTCCAAAGCCAAATACTAACGTGAGCAACATGCTCATGTTGATTAAAATGTTGGCAAGATGTACTGTAATAGAACTGCTTAGTGGAAAAAATATTTTTAAAAGTTGGCTTGTGCTAAACATAATTGTTCCTGGGATCCTTATATACTTTATTAAAACATCTTCATGGCATCTAGAAGAAGATGCACAGAAGCAACTCTGTCTGCTCCACTTGAGCAGAAACACTACAAGTTCAGATGGTATCACCTGGTGTTTTGCAATTCTAAAACATCAGCCAAAATAGCACTTCCTAAATATTTTGTGCCTTATATTGTGCTAGGTTCATCACTTTGGAGAGAATATTCTAAAACATTTTGATTTTCTTTTCTATTTTTTAAGGTTTCACTTTTGAGTGGGTAGGAACAGAAAACAGAAGGAGAATGTTTTTACTGTCTGCCCCTCCCGTATGTGAGTGAGGTCTGCATTGTATTTGCTGCTACCTATAAGGTGTGATTCAAAGTCAGCGACATTTATCCAAAAATACGTATTCACCCCACCACCTTCCTTCCCACCATCATCACTCAGGAAGGTACAGGATACTAGGGAGAAAGAAGGTGGCACTGATAGGCAAAGATCAGTATGATTTTGTCCTCTTTCAATTGTGGTTGGAGAAGACCTCGGCTAACAAGTTAATTCTCCTATTGGCCACTAGAGGTCAGTGTCTGACTGTTGATTGAAGTTAGCTGTAAGCATTAAAGATTTTCCTGTCTTCTAAAAAAAAAAGAAGCATACAATTTCTCCAAATTTTACTAAATTCAGTACACATAAAGTATCTATGAAAATTAATAAAATTAAAGAGCTGAAAAGAGCTCCATGCACAATATAAAAAATAGAATCAAAATGGCAGTGTTTAACCAGATATGGGGAAACTGGCAAGCTAAGCAGCAGGACTCCTGAGTGGTCAGTGCTCAGCCTTCCGTCTGTTTCCGGCAGCCTCTCTAAGGAAAGCTATTCTTCCTGTCTGTCAAAGACAGGCAGGAGAGGACCCCCTAAACATCTGCTCCCCTCAAATCGCTATGAATAAGTTGCCTTTTCTTCCTTTTCCTTCCTTTCCCTTTCCTTTCCTTCCTTTCACAGGGGTCTAGGAAGCCACAAGTCATCAGAATGCGCTCTTCTCAACCTGTTAGTGTTTCTCTTCTATATTATGACAATGTCAGTAAAGAAGTCAGAAGTCAGTGAAACCGGTTGTCTACAGAAAGAAAAGTTACAGGTGTGAGGTGCAGGAGCTGTGAGTTTCCGTGTTTGAACAGCTTCCTTTTTAAAAAATAAAGCCTCAGAGAATAATAATCAATCCCGAGAAAAACAAAGCACCTTCAACATAAAGTCTATCCCAGCTATAGCAGGAGTTGCCCAGGATGGCAATTAGAACCCAACCCCTTTTAAGGGACCAGCTAAGCTGAGGCTGAAGACACAGCCCGTGGGGAGCATGTGGGGCAGTAACCAAGCCAGAGCCACAGCTGCTGAGCAGGAGGCAGACAGGTGGAGCAGAAAGAGCCAGGCCCCTGATGCTGAGAAACAAGAATTCCACAACTACCCCACACTGGTGAGCTCCTATGACCTTGCATCAGTGAGTTATTTTAATGGCTTCAGTTGCCTTATCTATAAAATGGGAATAATAATAATACCTACCTCACAGCATTGCATGAGGTTCAAATGTACAGCAAAGCACTTTGTAAACTGTGAATGAGGAAGGGCACTGATATTTGTTGAGGCTGGCATTTTGTACATCTCATATCATCCTCACAATAAAACCCTATAAAGTCTTCTCTCGATGAGACAATTAAGGCTCAGAGTAATAAAGTGATTTATCCATGCTATTTTCTAACAAGCTTTATGCCAGAATCCCAATCCAGGTGTAATGCCAAGGCTCTCTTCTTTACATTACACTGCTTCTCACTGTACACAAGAGATATTACTTGAAATCACGGGTTGTCGAGGCCAACCACTGTCTTAAGAGCCCACATCCAGGTCAAAGAAGTTTTAAAAGGATACCTTTTTAAAGAATAAGATGTTGGGCATTACAAATCTTGGAAATGCACATCTCTTTTAAAAAGTGAGAAATTATATTGCGCCAATCCAATCCTTTACCCCAGCGACAACTGAGAAAAAATATGCACTTTACGGAAGTAACTATAAACAGTTGTAATAGTTACAGTTATAATAGATATGTAACTATTGCTATCTGGTGAGCCCCTGGGCTATTATAGCTACAGACCATTTTCACAACTTTAGGCAAAATTTATATTTTAACCCCACACATTTCTCCTGTTTCTCTCCCTATTATTTGAGGTTCTGCCCACATTCTTCTGTCTCCTACAGCAATTCTATCTTTGAAAATAAAGTTCATGACAGTAAAGTGCTAGCATGAAATTCACCTTTGTTAAAATCAAAGTATGACCCAACCAGGACAGCGCAAAAACCATTCTTGATTAGTTATAAAAGGGAGTTTTTATGGTTAATATTTGAAGGTACTCTTAAACCTGTTTCAATTTTACAATATTAAAGGAAAAAAAGATTATTTAGCCCAATTAACTGTTTCTACAAATAAGAATATGTTGGTGGTGAACAATATGTACAACTAAGAGAAAAATGTGAGGTCAGAACTATTTAACCTCAGGATACAATTGAGAAGCATGGAACACACACACAAAACCAAAGCGTTTTCTAATAATAAATTTTCTGTTTACTTTTAACAAGTTAAAGAAGTTTTTTGTTTGCTTACATGAAATATAACCAATAATTTGGTAGTTTACATAAAATTGACCAAAAGCAAGGCATAGACTAAGTGACTTATTGAAACATTTTGAAAACTTTAAGTATTAGTCTATGAAAGATTATGGAATGGACAGCTACTTTCAACATCTTCTAAGTTCACACATAAAAATTACTGAAACACACATCAAGAGACAAGGAGAAAGACAAACATTTTCTTCAGGTCTCAGTAAGTTTTCGATACCTACCCTGGACTTTGAGTTACCCATTCCCATTTCTATATCCTTCTGTAGCCTTCTCCTTCTGCATTTGGAAAAGTTAATGATTCTCATGATGAAATAAACAAACGACTTTGGACTAGGAACTAGACTGAAAGGTGGAGGCAATGTCTTCCCGTCATCAAAATAAGATAACCAAAGTTTTGAGCGCGCAAACTTCCATTCTACGTCACTGTCATCCTGTTTCATAAAAATAGAAAAAAACAGTAACGGCTGATTTTAAAAACTATTCTAGTCATTGATACCATTATAGTCTTACAGTGAACCTAAATGATGCTTTTAAAAGAGAAAACTGGCATATACACATTTATCTGTATATAATCTCTACTGGCCTGCATAAAATTCTAAGTATCATTTTTATGATATTTACCTAATTAATTTATTTTTAAGGGCTGCCCTTGCAGCATATGGAAGTTCCCAGTCTAGGAGTCGAATCAGAGCTGCAGCTGCTGGCCACAGCCACAGCCACAGCCAGCCTATGCCATAGCCATGCCAGATCCAAGCTGCATCTGTATCCTATGCCGCAGATTGCAGCAATACCATATCCTTAATCCACTGAGCAAGGCTAGGGTCTGAATCCACATCCTCATGGATACTAGTCGGGTTCTTAACCCACTGAGACACAATGGGAACTCCTGATACTCATTTTTAAATTATTCTCTTCCATACGCCTGTCTGTATCCACTGAAATTTACTCAGAATTTCCTGTCCCCCCATCCAAAAACAAAGCCAAAGTACAAGAAAAATTCAGAGTCCAGGAAGGATGAAAAGATTGATTTCTCCTTCCCTCCACACCTCCTCCAATTCTGCATATTAAACAACAGTTCCCACTACTCATCCAAGCCAGGTTGTAGATACAGCACATTATATTCCAAGGGCAAAGGAGAAGTAACAGCATTCAGATGAATTGCACCTGGAGTTTCTGTGTTTCAGTGGCCTAGTCTCCTTTCCCCTCTCAGTGCTACCCCCTGGTGGTAACCAGCCAAACTGACAGAAAGAATGGAGAGAAGGTGTGAAATGCAGCTGGTCCCTGTGGGGGAAGAAATGGGTGCAGTCATTTCCCACTGTGCAGTCTGCCTTTAGCGCTCCCAAGCAGGTGCTCAGAGCACCAAGTTCCCATGACCCACCTTTGCTTTGAGAACACTGTCTCGGGTGTTTCTAAAACAAAAAGACTCAGTGGACTTGACAAACAGTAAAGCACTAAAAAGATCCTGCACCCTAAATAGGACATAAGAAAACATATAGAATGATGAAGAAAAGTGCCAAACCAAGCCCAATCTAAAACAAAAAGTAAAGTGACTTGTAGAATACTAAAAACTCTGATCACGTAAAGAACACCATCAATGTTTGCCAGATGTCTAGTAATTCCTCTGCAGGGATCTTTCAGATGGCTGGCTGGCCTAGCTTGGGAGAGAATGATTTCCCTTCAGCCAAAACTTCCAGTCACTAATTTCAAAACTTCAGCAATGGAGTTCCCATCGTGATGCAATGGAAAAGAATCCGACTAGGAACCATGAGGTTGCAGGTTTGATCTCTGGCCTCACTCTGTGGCTTAAGGATCTGGTGTTGCCATGAGCTGTGGTGTAGGATTGGATCCTTTGTTGCTGTGGCTCTGGCGTAGGCTGTGGGCTACAGTTCTGATTGGACCCATAGGCTAGAGTTCTGATTGGACTCCTGGCCTGGGAACCTCCATATGCTGTGGGTGCTGCCCTAAAACAAAAACAAAACAAAATTTCAGCAATTTACCCTGAGAAAAAGCAGAGTGATGGTAATTCAGGGGGCCCCTGCTGTGCTTCTAGAAGCTGGAAGGTATATTACCATCAATCCAGATGGAAACATAGAGAAAGACCTAGGCGATGCTTGGGTCTAGGCCTCTTTGTTTACATGAGCTGGAGCTCCACCACAGGACACAAAAGCAGATGCAGCGTGCTGTTAGAAAGGGACGGCAAGGATAGACACTGTGGGTAGAAAGCGGGTTTACCTCAATTTCTTGATATGAGCTATTAATCATAGCAATGAGCATATTGAGTAAAACGACCACCATAGTCACGTTGTATATTCCATAAAGAACATATCCAATATTCTCTATGAATTTATGATCGTATTTGAGCACAACGGAAGTCACTTCAGACAAGCCAAATATGGACCAAAACAAAGTCTTGAAACTTTCTTCTACACTGTTGAAAGAATAAGGTACACAGTAAATAAAATTTGTTATTAAAAAAGTCAAAGGTAAAAACAAGTTAGGATCCAAATACTGCACAGCTGTAAAAACCATCATAAAATATCATAACACACCAAGTATAATTATTTCATTATAATATTTAATAGAAATTATTCTCTCAGGTGTTTAGGAACTGGTGATTAAATGGTGCCCATGCCTAGCTTTTTTTAAAAGTTATTATCAAGTGAAAATTCTCTGAACTCAGCAGGGGAAAAGCTGAAGTCAGGTCCTGACTTCATTCCTTTCTCCTAGAAGGATGGAAGTTTAGGGTTTGATTTTGTAGGAGGTTTAGAAATTTAAATCAAGTTTTCTAGAGTACAATAAGGTCGGGATTAAAATTACATACTCACTTCAAAAAAGCTATGTACAAACGTATTCCTTGCAGCATGGCAGGAGGGAAGAATGCAAGCTATCAAAATATCCATCAACAGGAGTGTGGGTAAATAATTCTGGTACATCTATAAATGAATTGTTATGCAGCTACTGGGGGAAAAATGCAGATCTAGTTTTATGTGTTTAAATAAAATGATATTATTATTAGTGAAAAAACAAGATGTAGCAAGTTTGAAATAGAGTCTACCATTTGAATAAAAAAGAGGAGAAACAAATGCTTATATTCTTATTAGTTTTTTTTTTTTTTTTTCTCATGTGTGCCCATGGCGTGAGGAAGTGAGGAAGCTCCCAGGCCAGGGATAGAACTTGCACCACAGCAGTGGCAATGCCAGTCCTTAATCCACTGAGCCACCAGGGAACTCCAAATACTTATATTCCTGTTTATGTCAAAAATATCTCTGAAAGTATTCAAAAGAAACCATTGCCTCTGGGACTAAGGAGAACTAAGAGACAGGGGTCCAAGACTGAGGAAGAGGACAGGCTTTCTCTACAGATACGGCTCTATGTGAGTTTTTCACTACAAGTGTTTATTACTTACCTAAAAGTCTTACTTAAGTGGAAGTGAAGGCAACAGAATTAAAGACTCCTATTCTTTTCCCTTAATTTACATAATTTACTTCCTGATTCTTCTATCACAGCAATTAGCACTTAAGCCCTCACCAGACTAATTACCTACTTTTATCCCTCAAATGAACTATGCAACTGAATTTGGCTGGTTTTGTCATGTAACCGAGGAGTAATCACTGATCTGTGAACCATGAGAATAATCCCCAAATTAAACAATTACACATGTAGAATTGCATTATACAGGAGGGTTCAAAAGTAAGCTCTTGTTTTCAAAGGAAGACTTATGGAAACAGTACTTTTTGTTTGTTTGATTTGTTAGATTCTAAACAACAATTCTGTAGATTTACAGGTTTTTAAGACTAGTTTATTCATCTATTCATTCAACAAATACAGATGGACCATCTGTTAATCCTAAAATTGTGCTAGATCCTGGGGATAGAGGGTTGAATACAAAAGCTCCTCTTCCTACAGAGTTACTCTCTGCTACGAAGCACTGATTGTGTGATGTTACAACATGGATGCTAAAAGAAGACTAAGAAAAAGTATAGCCTCTTTGTCCCTGCTGTTAATTTAATAGTATCACAAAATTCTTCCACTCCCTCTTGCTCCTTTGCAAACCTTCCCACTCTAGTTTTGGGGATACAGATTGTCAAGAATCTATACGTGTGGGGACAGGGGGATAATGAAAAGGAGGGGACACTGGTGGTTCCTGAGCTCCTTCTGCGGGAAAGAGTCTCCACATAAATTACCTTCCATAAACCTCACGATGACATGATTCAAACCTATTGCGCTTATTTTAAAAAGAGGGAAACTAACACCGAGAAATGTTAAGTCAAGTAACCAAAGACCACAGCTAGTAAAATATCAGATACTGCATCACATCCAGTCGGCCTGATTTCCCAGTCTGTGTTCTTTCCATTGTATCCTCTTGCCAGGTCCTCACACAAAGCAGTGAAGACAACGTGGTATATAAAATGGGCTCTCAGGGCATCAAGGGCTGGTACAGCATGCAGGCTCTCTCTGTTCTTCCCCCACTGGGATCAAATAGATTTTTTTTTTCCTTACCATAAAGTGAGTTTCAGTTTTATTTCACTCCTACCATCTGCTCTATAATAACCATTTGGAAAAATTCATTTCAAAACAATTTTGATGCCCAGAAGGGCTTGGTATTCTAGTCTACAGGGAACATATTGGAGGTCTGGTTTGTTTCCAGTTGCGGCATCTCAGGTAACAAGGGGTACCGGCGGAGGCCGGGAGGGCTTGTGACCACTGAGCAGCAAAGGTGGAGTGGACTCCATGCCAAGGGGACAGAAAGGACTGAGGCTAAGGAAGCTTCACGAAGGAAGACTGCGAGCACAGGGAGCCTCCTGCAGGGCAGTATGTCCTGGGAAGGAGGGGTTACTCCCACGTGGCGGGCTGCACAACACTTAGCCAGACTTTCTTCTTCCTCAGCTCCCTGTACTGAGTAATGATACATTCAAATAAAGGCTGATGCCTCCTTTCTGAAATAATAGTAATGGCTTCAACATGATGAGACTAAATTTAATGTCATACATAATGTAAGAGACATCTAGTATTGAACATTTGTTACCCAAGTCCCCTAAAATAGCCAGTTTTGTCTAGGATTTTACCGAATCTTGATCCTTCCTGTGGTCAAACATTCACTGAACTTAAAAGAGTTGAGCCTTTGGAGTCTTTATAATCACACACAAGCACTGGGGTTTTGTGTGTGTGTGTTTTAACGTTTTCTCTATCCTTTAACTTTTTTTTTTTTTGAGGTATAGCTGATGTACAGTATCATATGTTTCAGGTGTATAACATAGTGATTCACAATTTTTAAAGGTTTTATTCCATTTATAGGTATTACAGAACGCTGGCTATATTCCCTGTGCCGTACAATATACCCTTGTAGCTTACTTATTTCATACAAAGTAGTTTCTGCCTCTTAATCCCCTACCCCTATCCTGCTCCCCTCACTTTCCTCTTCCTACTGGTAACCACTATTCTATCTGAAGCTCTGCTTTTTATTTAAAAAATTTTTATACGATTAAAAATTTTTATTATTATTATTATTATCTTTTTTGTCTTTTTGCCTTTTCCTAGGGCCGCACTCGCGACATATGGAGGTTTCCAGGCTAGGGGTCTAACAGGAGCTGTAGCTGCTGGGCTTCGCCACAACCACAGCAACGTGGGTTCCGAGCCGCGTCTGCAACCTATATCACAGCTCACGGCAACGCCGGATCCTTAACCCACTGAGCAAGGCCAGGGATCGAACCTGGAACCTCATGGTTCCTAGTCGGATTCGTTAACCCCTGAGTAACGACGGGAACTCCCCGATTAAAATTTTTATACAGTTTTTAAAGGTTACACTCCATTTACAGTTATTACCAAATATTGGCTGTATTCCCCATGCTGTACAACACATCCTTGAGCCTACCTTACACCCAATAGTTAGTATTCCCCACTCCCCTATACTGCCCCTCTGTCCCCCACAGGTAACCACTAGTTTGCTCTTTATACCTGTGAGTCTGCTTGTTTTTTGTTTTAGTCACTGGTTTATTGTATTTAGATTCCACATGTAAGTGATATCAATCTGTATTTGTCTTCCTCTGTCTGACTTATTTCATTTAGCAGAATGCCCCCTCCAAGTCCAGCCATGTTGCCGCAAATATAAAATTTTGTTCTTTTTTATGGTGAATAATATTCCATATTATATAATGGAATGTTGTATTTATATATATATATTTATGTATATATTCCATATCTTCTTTATCCATTCATCTGTTTATGGACACCTGGGTTGCTTCCATATTTCCATGGCAAATGTAAATAATGCTATGAATATTGGGGTACAGGTATCCTTTCAAATTAGTCCTTTTATTTTTTTTCAGGTGTATACGCAGGACTGGAATTGCTGGGTAATACGGTAGATCTATTTTGAGTTTTTTTATGAACCTCCATACTATTTTCCACAGTGGCTGCACCAAGCTACATACCCACCAACAGTGTACAAAGAATCCCTTTTCCACCACATCCTTGCCAACATTTGCTATTTGAAGCACTGTTTTCAATGGATTTTTTTCTGCTCTTAAAAACAACTTTATTACAATCATTCAAAAAAAAATTTTCTTTGCCTCATCTAGACTTGTTAGAACTTCCCTTCATCATACTTTTTTGGGTAAAAAAATAATAAAAAAATAATTTTTACTTACGTGGTAAAAGCAGCATTTACTTTAGCCCCAAGGTAGTAAGAATACAGTATGAACATGCCGATCATAAAGGCAAGAAACACCATAATAAAGAGGACCATGAACTTGAATATGTCTTTCACAGTCCTTCCAAGAGAGATCTGCAAGGGGCCGAAGCTCTCATTTGCGGGGAGGATGTAGGCAATCCGAGAAAAGCTGAGCACGACAGCTATGGCATAGAGGCCTTCAGATATGATCTGAGGGTCAGAAGGAAGCCATTTATCTCTGGCTACAAGAAAGGAGAGAGAGATTAAAACTGGAACTTGCTGTTCATTGCTGACTATGAAAAATACCTTAAGTAGAATCTGTCTTGTAGAAAAGTGGTTATTATCTCCCTTGAAACTACTCTACATTTCATATACAATTTTTTTGGCTGACTCGCATCATGTGGAATTTCCTGGGCCAGGAATCAAACCCCTGCCACAGCAGTGACCCAAGCTGCTACAGTGACAATACCAGATCATTAACCCACTGCACCACAACAGAACTCTGAAACTACTCTACTATCCCGGCACGATTTTTCATGCTAAACCCAAAACATATGAATTCTACACTGATATGGTTTAATAGAGGAAATATTGTAAAGACACAGAGATGACTTCACATTGAGCAGAAACAGAAAAAAGCACAAAGGAGGAAGAAAGAGGTGAAAACACTTCATTAGATACAGACTGTATCCAGGATGAGAAAACAACTTGGTGAATTTGTCCTCTCAGTTACCAGATTACTGACCAGCTATGTTATCATCCTGAAGGCTCAGCTGGCACAAATATTCTCCATGTATCATGGGGAATCTAGCTCAACTAGCATTTTATGCAAGTAAAATGTCATATTACGAGAACTGAGAATGTCACTGAATCACAATGCTGATGTCAAAGTGATGTCTTAGCAATATAGCTCGTTCCTGGAAAGTGTAAAATGCTGCTGAGGTGCAAAAATCTTGGAGATAGATTCTAAATGAGGACCCATAACACCCCTTTCAAGGTCACTTGGTAAGCTTCTAAGCAGACTATTGGATATTCATTTCCCTGGAAGATCAATGAAACACTATGTGGTTAGTCCTGTATGACCTGGGTTACTCCCAAAATGATGGAGGTATTGCAGATGTTTACAACAACAACAAAGTTAACATTTATTGGATGTTTAATATGTACCAGACACTGTGCTTCCAATGACCCTATGGATCTGAGGTTATTATTCTTTTTAGAGATGCAGAAACCAAGACTTAGATTAAAAACTTGATCGAATTCATAAGAAATGAAGCCTAGATACACAAATTTTCCTCCAGATGATAGTCATTAGACAGACATGAGTAAATGTAAATAAACAGATGTTGAGAGTTCCCTTTGTGGCTCAGCAGTAATGAACCAACTAGTATCCATGAGGATGCTGGTTCAATCTTTGGCCTCACTCGGTGCATTAAGGATCTGGTGTTGCCAAGAGCTGTGGTGTAGGTTGCAGATGCAGCTTGGATCCCGCATTGTTGTGGCTGTGGTGGAGGCAGGTAGCTGTAGCTCCTATTCAACCCCTAGCCTGGGAACTTCCATATGCCACAGTTGCGGCCCTAAAAAGCAAAAAACAAACAAAAAACAAAAGAGTTATTCTTCACAATCAGAATGAACTGAAACTCTGTGCCTGAGTTTCTTTATCTATAAAATGAGAGATAGACAATAGTTGTTAAAGTCTTTTCCAGGTTTAAGATTTTGCAACTCTAAGTCGCAGCTTCCCAATTTGGCCTCAAGGGAAGGGAGGTGTGCTTCCGCGGGTCTGCGGTGGGAGAGGCCATCGGCATCCTCACCCTGATGTCCCTGGTCCTCCTGTTCCTCATGCTCTCGGGAGTCTTGTGTGAGTCCCACCCATGTCGCCCAGAGGAGGAGCACAGCATCCTCTGCAGCATTGCCGTCATTTCGCAAAGCTTACATTCTAACAGTTGCTTAAGCACCTACCTCCTGCCTCTGCTAAATTTTTGTTCACTTCACCTATATTAGCACCTTTTATTATTTTATCTCCTCCGACCCATGCTCTCAGGGACTCATATTCCACACCAAGCAGCTCATCAAGCTATATCCCCTCTAACAGATACAATGTCATGTCCTAAAAATATTTAAGAGTAATAATTATTGTTGTTAGGCTTAAAGCTAATTTTCTCCCACCTTGCAGTATCTCCTTTTTATTGATATGAAAACAGGTACAGAGAAGTAAACTAATTTGAACAAGGTCACAGAGCAAAGGAGAATCAGTGCTTTGCTATGCATCCAGTTTTATATAACTCTGAAGCTCAGGCTCTCTCCACTGTCTCTGGACATTCAACATCCATCTCATCCTAAATATACTGTGTATGGAGTATTTCCTTCTAAACGTGGTTCCGATACCCTTCCTCAGGCATACGAGGACTGTGCAGCTAAGGACTCACCGTAAGTGAAATACTGTATCTCTGGTGGAAGTGTAACTTCACTGAGGTCGCTCTCTTGGACATAACTGTCCACATACTGCTGTGCCTTCGTTGCCTGAAGGAAAGCCAGGAATCTGGCCGTGAAAGCCGCGATGAAGATGGAGAGCATTCCGAAGTCTAGAACATTCCACAACTGCAAAATGTATTCCCTGGGTCCTTCCAGCCAGAGCTCCTTGCACTCAGACCACATCATTCCTGTCACAAGACACAGATGACAGATGAGATTTTACAGCCTGGACCGAGAGACTATCTTTTGGTCCACCGTCAGTCTCCACCTATAAAAAGCTCCCCATTTAAATCATGTCACCAGGTCCCGTAAAGCATGAGCAAAGCTCACGGAGGCCCCTGGCCGCTAAATGGAAGATGAGGCTTCGACTGAGGGAATGATTCACTCCACCAAGCAAGATTTCAGTGAAATATAGTTCTCTGTGTGGCAGCAGAAACCGTGCTACTTTTTTATAGGGGTGGAGCAGGAAGGAAGGGGGAGGAAATACGCAAGGAAGGCTCTTCGGGTCAAGTGATTCTGCCCCCAGGAAATATTTGGAGGAGAGGAGAAAGTTCATCTCTATGAAATCACAATGGTTAATTATCAAATCGTGGTGATTACTGGAGGAATAAGCCCCTCATTGAGAAACTTATTATAGATTTTTTTTTGTGTGTGTCTTTTTAGGGCCGCATCTGTGGCATATGGAGGTTCCCAGGCTAGTGACTGAATCGGAGCTGTAACGGCTAGCCTGCGCCACAGCCACAGCAATGCCAGATCTGAGCCGCATCTGCGACCTACACCACAGCTCACCTCCAGATATTTAACCCACTGAGCAAAGCCAGGGATCAAACCTGCGGCCTCATGGATGCTAGTAAGATTTGTTTCTGCTGAGCCATGACAGGAACTCCAGATTTCTTCCTTCTTCTTTTTTATTTTTGGTCATGCTCTGGCATGTGGAAATTCCCAGGTCTGGGATGGAACCCATGCCATAGCAATGACCTGAGCCTGCTGCAGTAACAACATGGGATCCTTAGCTCACTGCGCCACGAGAGATATCTGACCACAGACTTTTAACAAGAACGGTTTCCCAGCCTTCCAAGACACTTACTTTACTCCTCTATCCTGTCTCATTTCAGCCTCATGCTGAGGTGAGGAATGTCACTGGAAAAAGAAGGAACCCTTACGCAGGAGGCCCTAGGACATGATGAAGAAACTGAAAGCAGAAAATGCCGTTCTGGGAGGAGAGGACAAAAAATTCCAAAAACTTGTCCTGACTATGTAAGGGGAGAACTTTACAGATCTTTTAAAAGAAATGTAATGGCTCAAAATAAAATTCATAAAATAATTACTTGACCCAGGTTGAGGTCCCAGGAGTGAATGAAGGAGAGAAATGGCCCATTAATTCAGGAACTGAGAAGATACCAAGAAACATGCTGGGTGAAATAGGCAGAATATATAAAAATGACTTTGAATTAGTGACCCATAGATAAACTGGTTCCAATTTTCGTTTTTTTCCTCACATCACTTACAATTCTTATTTTAACATAACTATTCAAAATGGCTATTGTGAGGTGAGGTAACAAACATTTTGAAAATGCAGACTCTCCTTAAAAAAAAAACCTCTGGAACTAAAGCAATGAAAGTTCTTCAAACATTATTTAATAGACACTAGGTTATTTTGGAAGCATTTCAATTAAATATTTGATCATCACAGTGAGTCACACTTTTAAAAGTGCATTTTATTAAGTAACTGAAGTCTAATTTCTGAAACATGGTATATTTATAATTAAGCTCATGTTACTCTTAAAAACTTTAGTTTCCTGCTAAGGGATACCTTTCAGCATTATCAAGCTGACAAATTACTCGATCACCTGCTATTCATCTTGCAATGGTGATGCTGTCACCATATAATGGAGAACTGCATTATTTATTTCTTTATCTATCTATCTATTTATTTTTTTTTTTTGATCTTTTTAGGGCCACGTCCGTGGCATATGGAAGTTCCCAGGCTAGGGGTCCAATCAGAGCTGTAGCCGCTGGCCTACACCACAGCCATAGCAATGCAGGATCTGAGTGGTGTCTGTGACCTACACCACAGCTCACAGCAATGCCACATCCTTAACCCACTGAGCAAGGCCAGGGATCGAACGAACCCGTGTTCTCATGGATGCTAGTCAGATTCGTTAACCACTGAGCCACGTGGGGAACTCCGACAATTGCATTTTAAATAGGAAATGTAGAACACTGTACACTAACTATAATGGAAAAAAAGAAAAATCATTAAAAATAAAATATAAAATGGCAATCATTGCATAGACATTATTTTTGGTAAAAAAAGGCTTACCAAGAACCCAGACCATAATTAGCATTTCAGTCCATGTGAACTGGGTGGTTTTCACCCTGAAGATCTGTTTGGGATAGTCAATAACAGTGATATTTGGCAACGTGGTGATGCCTTCGAATCTGTCTGAGGCGTTGAACACAAGCAGGCCCAGGAAGATGATGAAAGAAGCAGCATGTGCCACAAACTTCATGAAGGGACTCCGTAGAACTTTCCCCAGCTGTCATAAGGCCAAAAAAAAAAAAAAAAAAGGAGGAAACTTTTACTTTAGAAAATCTGGTTTCCACGTATGAAAATTACTATACAGGATAGAAAAAAAGAGATGAAATGAGAACATTCTCAAAATTCTGCTTCCGTCTCTGAAGGGCCATTCATTGTGAAATTACTCCTCTTAAGGGATGCTTCCTCTAAGAATAATTTAAGAAGCCTTCAGATTTCATTGTTTCTAAATATCCAATCTGTCTTCATGCACAGATGCACTTCTGGAAATCACAAGGCATATATGCTTATTCTTATTTTTACATGAAAGACTATGCAATATCAGGGTTTTCAGAGTCTAGGAAAAGAAACTCCGAATTTGTCATGTGTAATTCTTTATAACTGAAATGTTATGATGAATTTGTAGACTTATTCATTTATAATTGAAATGTTAGGAGGTGTCCGTAGCACATGACAGACTCCTGGAAGACTACGAAAAACTTACTGCCAGAGAAGTAAATTTCTGTTCTCACTTCTAAATATTCCAAAATCGTACTTTGTATGATATAAAAAGGCAGAAAATATTATCATCAAGTAAATATTTTATCTGCTACTAGCCAATCAGAGTGGAGAAATACATAATAATTAAAAACTCTTAAGTAGGTTGACTTAATCAAAAATCATCCCTGGCTTTGGAAAATCATATAAAGAGTACGAAAGCAATTTTAAAGTTCAGTCTATAATGATTTTAAGGTAACTCTTCTTAAATTCCATGTGGTAGCATGTCCTTAAAAGCCCTATGTTCTAGTAGAAATGAAAAACAATTCCTCTGCAGTCCAAGCATTGGGTACATTCTCAGTTCCCTATTCTGCATACTCAGACCCTACTTTCAGACTCGGTCTATGACCTGAAGAAGTACCAAGGTTCAAATTTAAGAGACTGTAACTTCAAACAAATGTTTTTGTTATGTCCAGAACTTTAATTTAAGGTCAACAAATAACCAAAGAATGTCAAGCATTTCTGGGATTGCATATGAATGCACACAGACAAATGTCACAGTCCCCTTATTAGACACAGAAAAATAAACCACACTTTTATATATCACTGTGTTGTCCCACAGCTGTAGAGAGGGCATACCGGGGCAGCTCGTCCACAACCCACAGTTTGTGGGGGGGAGTCACCAAGTCTGTTTCTCCTAAAGGCTGATCTTAAATAACATGAGGGAAAAAAAAAAAAAAGGAAAAGCCAGCATGCTTATCTTAAAAATGGGACACGTGGAGAATTCTTCCTATGTTATCTTTTCATGAGGGGAAAGTGGTGTATGGCAGGTAGAAATGTGGGCTCCAGAAATTACTCAATTCCCTCCTTTGCCTTCTTAGCTGGGCAGAGTTCTAGCACATCATTAGCTGCCTTTTTCCAAGGGAAGAGAAAAAAGAATGGACTTCAAAATGCTACTTCAGATCCGACGTGTTTTAACTGAGGAAGCTGCCCTAAGAGACAAACACAGATAAACCTGAACTTTCCAACTCATTTGCCCCAGAAAGGAAAATTATTTGGGTAGGATATGATTTTTACTTTAATGCATCCTCTCCCCTTATTTAGAGTTTTAGGTCTTTAGTGTTCACGGATTAGCAGAATTATATGGTACTTTTCCATGATACATAACAAAGGAACTTAGTTGAGTCACCAAAATTGATCAAAATGACAAACTTTTCTGCCTTAAATTGCATGCGCAGCTCAACAGTGAAGTGAGATGGATGAATCTTCTCACACAGCACAGACCTGCGGAGGGGGCCTCTGCCAGGGGAGACGGCTGCACCAGGGATGACGAATTTCCAGGGTCAGCTGTGAGTGGCCTTGACTCATTTTGCCTGAAACCGCCTTTGATTTAAACCGAACCAGATTTTGAAACATAAAAACAGGACTAAAGGATTTCAGAACCCGCTTATTCTCGCTGGCAGTGCCCTTTCTTAACCTAAGACAGATTCTGTAAGCATGACTCCCATTCCTTTCCACATCTTGTTCTGAGGCTCTCTTAGGCACAACTGAATTAACTGGAGACAGGTCAAGTTGAGAGAGTCATAAAAGTAGTGGACAAAGTGATTCTAGCAAAACCAAACAGATAAACAAGCTAAAAAATCCAAAGCCCCCAAACCCAAATTCTATATTTTTCAGAATCTCCTAAAGGAACAAAGGGCTAGGGGAACCTGACATGCAATGTCTCGAAGACTTGATGACATCACTGTTTACAAATGTGCTAATTCACTCAGCCTTGGGTCTCTTTGACAGGTTCATCCCAGGTGCCCTTTCAATTTTCAGGCTGTTTCTTGGAACTACTGCAGTCAGGCTGTTCCCTTCCATAGGCCAGTCCCGTGGACTCTCTATTTATTAAGCTGGCAATAGAATCAGCACAAGCGCTACTTCACTTAAGCAGCTTTTCCTCCTGCCTACCATGGGGATTTTCTCTTAAAAGCCTAAGTATGATATGCCTGCAAATGTGATCTATCCCACTAGTACCAAATCCTTTTTCATCCCTATTTGAGCTGATCCAGTCATTAAAAAGCAGAATTTGTGTTCTTCAGTCAATTAACATTCAGGGCAAAACTGATAAGAGCCCTAAGTAGGAAGCCTTTTCCTTTTTTCATCCTCAAAGGACATGGTGCACCAACCACAGAGGAAATGGGGGTGGAAAGCCAGTACCCTGCTGCAAGGTGCAATCCAGTAGCCGATGGCAAGGAATGGGAGGCCCAAGGCCACGACCAGCACCACCAAACACTTGATAGCTACAGTCTGTTCCCGCAGGCCTGAGAGGTTCTCGTACCAGATTGTCAAGAGCTGCTGCTGGCAGTTGGGGTGAGCCACAAACTGTTGGTCAAGACAGAGAAAGGGAGAGAGAGGTAGGTTATCAGGCCATTGTCGACAGTTCAGCTACTGAATGCATGTGTATCCTAGAGATATTAATGCACTTTCTTCCAGAATATAGGCACTGGAAGGTTTAAGTAATATTCTCCTACTTCCCTCCATTTTTCAAAATTACAAGAACTAAAGTGGAAACATGAGGGTAAAACTGATACTGTCCTTAATCATTGTTCTTTCTGATCGAAACTCTCAGTATTCACAGACTCCTCTGTTGAATCTGGGTGACATACACTTTCCATTGTGGAAACATGTCCCATATTGCTGTCTGCCAGTTCCCTTGCATTCAGTTCAAAATGGAAAAGAAAACAGTTATTTGGTTTATTGTATACTCTAGCTAAAAGAGAAATGTATTACAAAGTTTCATGAGCAACTCCTAAAATGCTACATCTGTGAAATATATGTATTACCAAGGCAAATATGCAAAATATCTGCAAAAACTCATCTTCCAATATTATACTTGGTCCACACTTGCACTCGCATCAAATGTCTCTTCCTATTTTAGTAATCGTCCTCTTTGTTGCTTCCTTTATCATGGCTCAAAGAAGCACATTTATGGAGTTCTCTGGTGGCACAGCAGGTTACAGATGTGGTGTTGCCACTGCAGTGGCTCTGGTCACTGCTGTGGTATGGGTTCAGTCCTTGGCCTAGGAACTTCCATGTGCCTCGGGCATGGCCAAAAGAAACCCCCCCAAAACAAAAAAAGCATGTATATGTCCATCGGTTCATTTAAAACCATAGTTCTAACAAGGAAAAAAATGAGCAAATTATGCTTATTTTGGTCTTGCTATTGTATCATTTTAATTTTATTTTTGCCATCGGATTTTACTAAGTCACCTGTCTACGTCTATTCAGAAGGACTGGGATTTCATTAAAGCCCTGTCCTCATTCAGGTAGCAGAATGTATCTGTAGTCAGGCCAATGTAAAAAGATACCTATGCCAAAAGGTGCCCCACTCTGGATATACCTTTCTGTGAATGGCCAGGTGCACTGTGCCCAAGCTTGGGAATTATTCAGGGTCATTCACAAATCAGCTATGAGTGCCAACATATTTTCAAAAAAGAATATTTAGCAATACAAAAATAAAGACATCACACTCTTCTATAAAATAGAATAAACAATAATAATGAACTTGTTAGGAGGTATCCAAGAAATATTTTTGCAAGTTCTGAGAGGCAAAGAAAGTAGCTGCAATTCCTACTAGCAAAGGGTTCAACTTTAATTAAGTTCTAGTCAATAATTTGAATGCTTTTTAGTAATCCAGGCAGTTCCTCAAGTCACTTGGTTCTCTATCAAGAGCATAACTTCATGGAAATAAACAGGTTTCCATTTACTGGTGTATAGTTTCCCATCAGCTCTTCTAATTAAAAAAAAAAACTCATTGCCCAGAGTAGGCAGCAGAGGTACAATTACCAAAATCCCCACTCTTGCCCTCAGTGTGTACCTCCCGCTCTGGGAAGTTCACCAACTTTGCTGTGACAGCCACCACCACGCCATTTTGCAAAAGAAGAACTTAACAACCCATGACAGAGGTGGTGAGGATGAATTTATAGATATTGAGTTTGAAATTCTTAACTGAAATTTTTTTTTCAATAACACAAACCAGTAGCATTTGGGATACTGAAAGTACTAAAAAGAAGATGGTATTTTTTTTCTTGCTTAATGAGTTTAGTGTAAAAAAGCCTATTTTATCTTATAAGTTCCTTTGAATTAAGCTATAAAAATTCCAGGTCCTAAGACTCACAGGTCATTGTTAGCTGCTAAGTATATATTAGATTTTCTTTCCAAACTCAAGGTTTTGTCGTTCTTTCAAAATTCTGATTCTTGAAAACGATATTTCAAGATCAGTGCAGTCATTACTTGAACTCGTGATAAAATATAATTAAGGTTGAAGGCTTCTTGGGGTTTCTGCACAACTTCCCAGAATTCTTGCTGAAAATGTCTCCAAACTTCCACTTCTGCCCCTGTATTCTACTGGATCATTTCCTTTCTGCCTCACCCCCTTTTTCTGTATTAAAAATTTTCTGGGGAGATTGGATTAAGATGGCGGAATAGAAGGACTGGAGCTAAACTTCTCTCCCGAAAAACAGCAAAACTACAAACAAATGCCGAGCAGCCTTCAACCAACTGGACTGTAAACTTCCAAAAAAGATATTCTACTCCAGAAGACAAAGAGGAGACCATATCAAGAGGTAGGAGGGGCGATTACGCGGTAGAAGCAACCCCATACCTCCCGGGTGGGAAGCCCCACAGACTGGAAAGTCACTGCAGCACAGAGATTTAGCTACAGGACTGAGAGTTCTGAGCCCCACGTCAAAACCCCACGCCTGGGGATCGGGCACAGAGAGAAAGAGCCCCCGGAGCATCTGGCATTGAAGGCCAGCAGGGCTTGTGTGCAGGAGCTCCACAGGACTGGGGGAAACAGAGACCCCATCCTTGAAAGGCACACACAGACTTTCACGTGCACTGGGTCCCAGGGCAAAGCAGTCTCCATAGGAATCCGGGTGGACCTTACTGCAATTCTTGGAGGATCTCCTGGGAAAA
>PVHT020000256.1:7011540-7041198 GCA_004024745.2 Catagonus wagneri
ACTAAAGAGACACAATGAACTTCTTTGAAGAACAGACAATGACTCACAGATTTTGGAAAACCTTGGTTTTTCAAATAAGACAGTCTGGGGGGTGGGGGGATGCACTGTGGGTTTGGGACACAAAATCTATCGTATTGACTTATGATCTTTGTACACCTATAACTGAAATAAAATTCATTGTTAATATGAAAAAAAAATTTTCTGGGAGTTCCCTGGTGACTCAGTGGGTTAAGGATCCAGTGTTGTCACTGCTGTGGTGCAGGTTTAATCCCCGGCCCTGGAACTTTTGCGTGTCTCAGGTAAGGTCAAAAGAAAAAAAAAATTCTCATCTCTTCTACTGTTCCTAAATGTCTGTCTTGTTCATTCATTCATTCACTCTTCAAAATGTCACAAGTCCCTCCTATGCTCTAGGCAGGTGTTAAAGTGTTTGGCATGAGAAGATGAAAATGGGAGCATCCGCGTTACATTAAGAGATGAGCAGTCCTTGTTCTAGTGTATACAGTAAGCTCAAGATAAACATAAAAAAAGCTATAATATATGGAACTTGGATTCTATATGCTTGCCAAGGTAATCAATACTTAAAACAGTCTTAATCTGAATGTTGACCCAAATGTCTTGTTGTTTGGAGGATCTGCATTTGTGGAAAGTTGGATAGATATAAGTAAAAGGCAGTCCTATGACCCCAGCCAGGCTGGGCTTAGGAATGGAAGTGGTACATTCAGAGAAATCCACAGGTAGAGCATACAGTGTCATTCAATCAGATTACCACCTGAGAAGTCAACATGAACTTTTTTTTTTTAATAGGCTAAGGGTTTCTGTAAAATAGAAAAGCTACACAAAGCTTAGAGACACTTGGACCTGTCCGTATAAAACTGATGGACAAATTCCTCTTCTGCGGGTATCTACTCTTTCTTTCTTAAGGTTTTAAACTCTTGAGTACAGAAACATTAATGTAGTATGGCCTCCCCTTCTTGCTCTTCCTCCTTGAGCTAATCTTTACATTTGAATCTTTAAATGCTTTTTGGCATTAATGATACTGTATAAAGGTCACACAGCTCCCAAAGACTTGGTGGAAATCAATCCTTTCCATATGGTATTATATAATGACCAATCTTTGACCTACGGCGAATTGTACAAACAGTGCAAATATTTAATATGTATTAAATACTAGCCAAAAATCATGGTGTTTGAGATTTACTTATTATACTTTGAAATTAGGCTTAATTATATCTCCTATACTACAATTTCTACCCTCTTCTTAAATGAGATCATAATACAACACCACAAAGCATCTGATGATTCCATTTAATCCACATAAAGAAAACACAAATCGGGAGTTCCCATCATGGCACAGCAGAAACTAATCCAACTAGGAACCATGAGGTTGCAGGTTTGATCCCTGGCCTTGCTCAGTGGATTAAGGATCTGGCATTGCCATGAGCTCTGGTGTAGGTCGCAGATGTGGCTTGGATCTGATGTTGCTGTAGCGTAGGCTGGCAGCTATAGCTCTGATTTGACCCCCTAGCCTGGGAACCTCCATACACCGTGGGCATGGCCCTAAAAAGCAAAAAAAAAAAAAAAAAACCCGAAGAACAAAAAAACACAAATTGATAATCCTAATACAAGTACACAAGGAACACTTTTAAAAAGAAAATAAAGCCAATATAATAGTACTGAGTGAGGGCAAAAGAGCTAAGTCCCTCTAGGGGATGAATTTTGCTCTTTTCAATGACTTCAAAATAGGCCAGTAACCTTTATCTCTCAAAACTGTTTCACCGCCTAAAAAAATCTTCTTATGCTGCCACACTAGTCAAAGCCAGCTGGATAAAATTTGTATGCTGTTTCCTAACTTCAGTGGACCAACAAATTGAAACCATTACAAAAATAATACCTTATTTGAGGTTTTCTGATTTAAAGGGAAAATGCTTGACACACAAGAGTCTCAACCTTTCAAAGGAACAGAACTACTGGAGCATAGAGAACAAATCTTTTTCCCTGCCAAATGACTGACAGATTGTAAACTGAGCCACCAATCAGGGCAGGTCGCAGAAAACAGATCATTTTCAACTTAGAAAAAATTCACCTTACACTGTCTTTCTATCAGGTTAGCTTTTATAAGAACTAGCTTCATGGGAATACTGTTGTGCAAAAACGTGGTAGGAACACTCTGTTTTTGTTTTTAATGACATTGTTGGAGCCACAGTTCATATTTAAAAGAAAATATTCTTGTGAACAGAAACTAGATCATTCATCTTCTTTTTAAGGTTCTTTGAACTGTGAAATATAAACTGGAAACTTACACTGTACACAATTTATGGATTTTGAACCCATGGCATGCAAAACGCTGCTACCAAAAGTCAACCCATTGTTAACTATCGGTGCCTGAGCACAGACCTGGCAAAAAGGTGGTACAGTGTAGGACTCAGTGCCACGCTGGCTAGCACATGCATTCCGAAGTCTCGCAGTGTATTGACCACTCTCCCACTACATTGCTCAACTTCTGTGCTTTCTTTGCACACTTTCTGCCTACACAGTGGATAATTTTTGTGTCTTTTCTAGGTGATTTTTATACAGTTAAACCTCATCTCACTATGGAGGAAATAATAGAGTAAGGAGGAAGAACTTGGGAGATGTTCTTTTTCTCAAGGCCCAGTTTTCTGGATTTGATGGTCCATCAAGTTCTAGTATCTTTTATCTTTGTCAGGGGTTTTCTTACAACAGACAAAGCTCACTGGAAGTAGGTGGAACTCTTGTTATTTCTACGAGGGAAGGGGATTGATAGTTATCCTCAAGTTGGAGAAGACAGAGGTACAGCCAGAATTAGAGCTCACAACTTTTGGGAGAAGCAGAGAGTCCATTATTATAATTGGGAAATAATGAATGTTTTTGCCTAAAAGTTAATTTTCTTATACTCAGTTTTAAAGAATCAAATTTTATCTTCCACTCTATTCCATTATAATATATACTATCTTTCCAGTTTTATTATTTACCTCAAGAGCGCTCTTTGAGATTTACTCTAGGATGAATAATCATCAACATCTACTACCTAAGAGAAGACACATTGTTGTTTGTTGCCCACCAGTAGGATATAATTGTTCCTTTCACCAACAGCATTGAGAACTGTAATTTTTTTCCTTTAAAAATCAGAGTGAGGGGAGGTGGTATTTGTATGTTATTATGTGTATCTTTTATTATTAGAGGGCTTGAAATTTTTAAATACGTTTGTTATCCATGGGAAGTTTCTTTTCCATGAATTACCTATCCAAGCCCTTTGCTTATTTTTCTACAGGGGTCTGGAATTTTTCCCTATAAATTTGTTTGTGCACTTCAGATATTAAGAATATCAATCCTCTGAAAGTTAATGTATAGAAAAATTTTCCCAGTTTGCCCTTCACTTTTTTAATGGTCTTTCTGATGTACAGAGGTTTTAAGTCGTATGTGGTCAAATAATTTATATTTTTGTTTTCTATTTCTTCCACTGCTTTTATTTTGAAAAGTCCTTTCCCACATAAACATTAAATCCATGTTCAGACCTCTCCTATTCAGATCTTTTATATTTTCATTTTCTTGATTAACTGTCACTGAATCTCTAAGGCCTGCAGTAAACTCACAGTGATTCCTAGGGAAAACCTGAGCCTGGGGACTCTAAGCCCAGCTAGAACTCAACAAACTCAGAATTGGGATTATATCTTGGGCAGATGGCAGAAGAGAATTCCTGAATCTCATATGGGACCTAAACAATTTAACATTACATAAAACTGGTTTTCTTGGTGGAATTATGGGTTGATTTGAATAAAAACAAGTTTATTATAATATTCGGGGGGAAATTCCATAACATATAAAGTAGTCTGATTCTCCCAGACTTCAGACAATATTACAAAGCTACAGTAATCAAGGCAGTGTGGTACTGGTACAAAAACAAACATACAGACCAATGGAACAGAATGAAGAGCCCAGAAATAAATCCGGACACCTATGGTCAATTAATCTTCGACAAAGGAGGTAAAAATATAAAATTGGAAAAAGACAGTTGCTTCAGCATGTTGTGCTGGGAAAACTTGAAAGCTGTATGTAAATCAGTGAAGCTAGAACACCCTCACACCATGCACAAAAATAAATTCAAAATGGCTTAAAGACTTAAACATAAGACAAGACACCACAAAACTCCTAGAAGAGAACATAGGCAGAACAATCTTCGACATCAACAGTCCCTGATATCAACATCATCAAATGTTTTCTTAGGTCAGTCTCCCAAGGCAATAGAAATAAAAACAAAAATAAACCCATGGGACCTAATCAAACTGACAAGCTTTTGCACAGCAAAGGAAACTATCAAAAAAAAACCCCAAAAGACAACCTATAGAATGGGAGAAAATAGTTGTAAATGATTCAACCGACAAGGGCTTAATCTCCAAAATATACAAACAACTCATACAACTTAAAAACAAAAAACAAAAAAAACCAAACAACCCAACTGAGAAATGGAAAGAAGACCTGAATAGATATTTATCCAAAGAAGACATACGGATGGCCAACAAGCACATGAAAAAAATGCTCAACATCACTACTTATTAGAGAAATGAAAATCAAAACTACAATGACCTACCACCCCACATTAGTCAGAATGGCCATCATTAACAATTAACAAATAACAAATGCTAGAGAGGGTGCAGAAAAAAGGGTACCTTCCTTCACTGTTGTTGGGAATGTAAATTGGTACAACTACTATAGAAAACAGTACGGAAATACCTCAGAAAACTAAATATAGAACTACCATATGGCCCAGCAATCCCACTCCTGGGCATATATCCAGACAAAACTTTCATTGAAAAAGATACATGCACCTGTATATTCATCGCAACACTATTCACAACAGCCAAGACAAGCAAACAATCTAAACGTCCCTTGACAGATGAATGGATTAAGAATATGTGGTATACATACACAATGGAGTACTACTCAGCCATAAAAAAGAACAAAAGAATGCCATTTGCAGCAACATGGAGGGAACTAGGGATTCTTATACTATGTAAAGCAGCCAGAAAGAGAAAGATAAATACCATGATATCACTTATGTCTGGAATCTAATATATGGCACAAATGAACCTATCTGCAACAAAGAAACAAACTAATGGACATGGAGAACAGACTTGTGGTTGCCTAGGGGGAGGGAGCGGTATGGGGTGGGGTTATTAGATGGAAGCTATTGCATTTGGAGTGGATAAGCAATGAGATCCTACTGTGTAGCACAAGGAACTGTATCCAATCACATGTGATAGAACATGATGGAGGATTATGTGAGAAAAAATGTATATATCTGTGTAACTGGGTCACTTTGCTGTGCAGCAGAAATTGACAGAACATTGTAAATCAACCATAATTAAAATTTTTTAAATTAAAAATATTTTTTTTAAGTATTTTGAAATCCCAATGTCTTGCATACAGTCATGGGCTACTTCAGTGCCAGAGTGGGTAGGGTCGATGAATCATTATATCCCAAAAGGTGATTTTACTTGGGGACCAGAAATGAGACGATGGAAAAAGGAAGCATCAGAAGTGGGTGGGAATATTTTCCTTCCTTTCTAATTGGAGGTGGTGAGTATTGAGTGAAGAATGAAGGAAGCCTTAGAGAGAAAGAAAGGAAATAAGGAAGAAAGAAAGGAATGAAGGAAGGAAGGAAGAGGGGAGGAAGGGAAAGAAGAGGGGAGGGAGGGGAACTAGGGCTTTGGGGGTATAACTGAATAGAGCTCTTATTCACATTTATTGGGTGAAGATTCCAAATCAAAGATTTTTTTTTCTTTTTACAGCCATACCTGTGGCATATGGAAGTTCCCAAGCTAGGGGTCAGATTGGAGCTGAAGCTGCAGGCCTACACCACAGCCACAGCAATGTGGGATACGAGCTGCATCTGTGGCCTACCCCACAGCTTGCGCCAACGATGGACCCTTGACTCACTGAGCAAGGCCAGGGATCAAACTTTCATTCTCACGGACACCATGTTGGGTTCTTAACCCACTGAGCCACAACAGGAACTCCCAAATTAAAGATTTTTTTTAACTAATATTCCTTTTATAGCATAAAATAGATAAAACCAGAAATACCTGTAAGTCTCCTTGCACTCTCCTTTGAGTTCCAAACACATTTTTTTGGTTGTTGTTTCCCGGTAGCTAACTGATAGCCAATTTATTATTGACACCTCACACATTGTGACCTACACATTAATTTATTTAACATTAACATGCAAGAAGACATTCACTCTGCAAGACAGTTTGGTTACCAGTAGCATATCTGTAGTTGAGCTGTCTCAGCTAACATGACACTTTTCAAAGCAATGATAAAGAACCAGTGACAGCCGAAATCAATTTTCTCCTCTCAGGTGCTAAAGAGAAGAGATGCTTATTGCAAAAATCTCTGAATAAATGTCCAGTTTCCTAAATACAGCTTACTATCAATCTTACTCAAAATTATGCTTTTTTCTCCAATACAGTAAAATGAGCAGGAATGCTCTGAGAGGAGGTTAGTTGAGCCAGTTTAATTACGTTGTAACTGACTATTCCTTGAAAGGTTATTTTACTTCAATATTTACTGAGAATCTTCCCATTTCATTATCGTATTAAGAAAAGGGGAGATCTGTCATTTATGGCTGGCTACAATCTTGTGAACACTACAATGTGGAAGTTCTCTATTTTGTGGTAGAGAACACACACACACACACACACACAAATACACAGCCCCGGGGAGTTAGAGAGATTCCCCCATTCTCACTTGCTGCTAGGGTGCCAACAATGGCGTAAGTTCCACTGGTCAGAGCCTCTGATTTGGAAGGGGCCTTTTATAATAGGCAGGACTCAGACCATCCTTTCTATTGGTCAGGGAGCTGACCATCTGTGGCAGAGGCAGAATTGTGCTGTTTGAGTCACAGAAATCCCCTTACCAGCTCAGTTCAGGGCCTGGTTCTGGGCAAGGTTTCTGGAAGCACTGTGCTTTTTTGTTTTTTATTTTTATTTTTTTTTTTTGCTGCATCTGTAGCACGTGGAAGTTCCTGGGCCAGGAATTGAACCCACACCATAGGAGTGATCCAGGCTGCTGCAGTGATATCGCCTAATCCTTAATCCACTGCACCACAAGGGAACGCTGAAAGCAGGGCCCAGATAAGCTTGCTTTTCACACCACTCTTAATTAAGTATCCTTTTTTTAACTTTTTAATTTTTAATTTTTTTATTATAGTTGATTTACAGTGATGTATCAATATCTGCTGTATGGCATAGTGACCTAGTTATACATATATATACCCATTCTTTTTCTCATATTATCTTGCATCATGGTCTATCCCAAGAAACTGGATATAGTCCCATGTACTGTACAGTAGGACCTCATTGCTTATCTATTCTAAATGTAATATTTCTTACTAGATTCCTTTCTGTTTACCTTGGCTATGGTCTACTGCTCAGGACCGGAACCAGCACGATAAACATGAAATATCTTTGATGATTAAGAACTGAACTTGTTTAATAGAGTTTCCCTTGTGGCTCATCGGGTTAAGAACCCAACTAGTATCCATGAGGATGCAGGTTCGATCCCTGGTCTCACTCAGTGGGTTAAGGATCTGGTGTTGCCATGAGCTGCGGTGCAGGTCGCAGATGCGGCTTGGATCTGGCATTGCTGTGGCTGTGGTGTAGGCCGGTAGATGCAGCTGTGATTCAGCCCCTAGCCTGGGAACTTCTATATGATGCAGGTGTGGCCCTAAAAAGCAAAAAATGCCCCCCCTAAATAATTGAACTTGTTTAAGAGTTATCATTCTGAGAATGAATTTTCAAATGCAGAAATGTCATTACCTAATACTTATTAAGCAATCACCATGTACTACCTCATGCTAATTACTTTATATGCATCAGCTCACATAATCTTCAAAACAACCAAAACAGTAGTTACTATTGTTCCCACTGCTAACAAACAGATAAAGGTTCAGATTGGTCAAGTAACTTGCGCAGTCACACAGGGAGCACAGTCAGAAATTGAACTCTTGCACGTTGGCTCCAGGACCTGCTCTCTTAAGCACCATGCCACACTATTTTGGAAGGAGAGAAGATTCCACTATCTATTGATCAATTCATGAAACCAGATCTATTCCTGACAACAGCTTATTTCTTTATGATTTATCAATTTCTCTTAAAGTAATATACTATATATATATATAAATGATTAGATTCTGGATAAATGAGATTTTTACTATAAGTGAAATGTCATAACTACAATTTACATGGGAAATTCATGTTTACATGAAATGTCATAACTACAATTCACATGGCAAATAATACAGTTCTATCTGTAGTAACCAGAGTGAAAAAAGTAATCATAATTTTTATTTCTGGCAACTGTACGTAATTTCACAGCTGTGTGATCCTAGGCATGTTTTTTAAGCTTAGCAAATCTCACTTTCCTTGTGGAATAGAAATCTCATCATCTAACTTACCTATTTCATAGGTGAAATGAAATGGATAATAACAAAAGTTTGTCACAGATTACAAAAATGTATACAAGTAACAAATTTTATTGTCATTAGTTGCATTGTAATGAACAGTATACAAAGTTCTTTTACGTATCATAATCCATTGAAATCCCATCCAAACCTGGGAAAGATTAGAGGTATTAGTTTCCTTTTATTTGAGGAAAATGGAATTTTAAAGTCTTATGACTCAACCAAGGTCCCACAATGGATAAAAAGTGGGAAGGATCAGAAGCTATAAGTGACTCACAACTTTATCATGGTATTTCACTTAATCGTTTTCATAAAGGAAAAAAAATCTTCTTAGCAATAACATCTATTTTTACTATTTAAAAAAATTTCCTGGGATTATGGCATAGTTGATATTACATGTTTATTCCAGTATGGAGCTGGATGAAAGTGGGTCACTCACCTTTTTGACTTCATACTTAATGGCAAGTTTGACACGACTCAGTGAAGCTTTATGCCTGTGTATCTCCAGAGGCTCGGCTGATTCCAGATCTCCATTCAGAATGGCTTCTACCTCTTCTGAGTCTCGGCAAAGATCCAGCACACCCACAACAAAGTCTTTGCATTGCATGGAGAGCTTCCGATAGTCATTCTAAGAATAAGAGGTTTAGAGTGTAATGTAGAGAATGTGTTTAATTCAGTAGAAACTGTTTAGGGGTTCTGTGAATTAGAAAAAGTTTCCCTACCTCTGGGTAGGAAGTTGCAGCCCCCACGTGGATGCAAAAGTTGTTGAGTTAGATACAGGCTGGATTTTCTCCCACCTACCCCCTTGGCCAGGACCTTCTACAACTGTACAGCCATCTGAGACAGTTCTGAAAATGGTGTGCACATAAGTTATCTGTTTATATTAAGACGTGCTGCCTAAATGCTAATGCTGAAAGACCAAAGGATTAAAAAGAGTTATCTCTCTTAAATAGATAAACAACAGTTGTCTTGGAGTTCTCTGGTGGTGCAGCAGGTTAAGGATGTGGCATTGTCATGCAATGGCTTGGGTAACTGCTGTAGTGTGAGTTCGATCCCTGGCCTGGGAACCTCCATATGCCACAGGCACAGCCAAAAAACAAAATAAAACAAGCAAAAAACTACTATTTTCTTAAAGCCAAAGTGAAACCACTTCTACAGTTAAAATTCTTTAAATTAAGTGGCAATTTGACAGAAAAGACTGACTGTACATGAAAATAACCTGTCTGGTTTACTATCTAGTGCCTTACTGGAGACAGTGCTTCTCAAATTGTCCTCACAGCAGCAGCATCAATAGCACCTGGAAAGGTGTTAGAAATGCAAACTCTCAGACCCCATCCCAGCTGTCCTGATTAGAAACTGATGATGGGAGCCAGCAATCTGTGTTAACACACTCTCCAGGTGTTTCTGATATACATTTATGCTTGAGAATGATGGTTTACGGTGGATGCAAAGAGATGGATAGGTACCAACCTGGAGGGTATTTTTTCTTGTTTGTCTGAAGGGCACATTATCATGTTCTGCTGAAGCAGAAGGAAAGAAATGTCTGATTATACGTAATTGAATTCTCAAGGGTTGCAGGATATCAATACCTGAGAGAAAAATTTTCAGGCCACTGGAACTAACACCTTGCTAAAAATAATCTGTGAATCTTTAATTTCATTAGCATATTTATATAGTGCCATGGACTGGTATAAGGAAGTCAGTTGTCAGCTTTCCTTGCTACCTTCTGAATGAAGCTCTATTTCTAGCCTATTGGTTCCAGTCTAGGTGTCAAAGGCCATCTCTTGGCAAAGTGTCTTACTTTTGCAACTCCCAGCTCCACTTCTATGGCTTTCACTAACAGTTTAGCCCATTAAGAAAACTAATCAGATGACAATCTAATTTGGCACCAGTGAGGAAAATAGAATTCCTCATTCCAACATGTCCTGAGATACTACATATGTCTAATATCTGAGTAAAATTTAGCAGCACAAGCAGAATTTCTGGGTTTCCAAAAAATCATATTTTGAAAAAGACCAAGAATTTCCATTTTTCCCTTAAGTAATTTCCCTTAATTAACTTGATCTGATGGGCAAAAATTACATCACCAACCAAAATGAACAAGAAAAGGAGAGACTGTTTAAAGGCTACACGGAGTAGAATAGTTTCCATTTCAGATATCAGAAATTCAGATAAAGAACACTTGCAGTTAATCCTTTTCCCCTCATAAGGGGACAGATAAAATGAATAAAAACTTCAATCTCTGGCTTCTATTCAAGTTGGTACCATGCAGCTGATAAAATTAATAAAATGTCCAATCTCTAATTTCTATGCAGAGTGTCAGTTAAATACCCATCTGCTTTCCACTCCTGAAAGACTAATGAAATATTTTATTACAGCATCCAGAAGGAGTATTAAATCCATGTCTGTTTCCATATAAAGCTCCCCTTTTAATACAATTTTTTAGATGAAATTTCCTCATGTTACTCTTCAGTTCAAGCTGTTCTGTAAGATTTGGTACAACACAGGATGGCCATTTTGCCACTGATCAAAAATTAAAGAGACTATTTTCTATTCTGGAAGAAAATTTAGGAACCAGTTCTGCAGTAATAACTAATAAATCATTATCTATAAAAAGTATTATCTTTAAATTGTCCAATCTTAAAGAAAAGCTTTGTGTTTTTCCTTTCACATCCACTGAAAGATCAGTCAAGAAGCAAAAAAAAAAGAAAGAAAGAAAAAAAACAGTTAACCAAGTTTCAAGACACAACAGTTTGTTTTCATAACAATTTAAACATTTCCTCCTGGAAGAAGTCTGCTGCTCAAGTACAGAACATAATCAGAGCTGCAGGTAATGACCATTTCTTTTATTGGGGTTATGGGATACCATTGTGCCAATCTATGCAGACTCCCAGGAAAAGATGGAGAGCTCCACTGGAGTGTGCCTTTCCTCAGCTGCAAAAGGAACTATCTGAAGTCTGCACTGCATCATGACTGAGACTCTGTCAGTTCTACCTGAGGTCTTATTTCACGTTACTTCACAACTGAGACCATTTGTCTGGTCCAAATGTTCTCTTTTTTTTTTGCCTTTTTGTCATTTTAGGGCTGCACCCTCAGCATGTGGAGGTTCCCAGGCTAGGGGTCTAATCGGAGCTGTAGCCGCCAGCCTACACCGCAGCCACAGCAACACAGGATCCGAGCCGCATCTGCAACCTACACCACAGCTCACGGCAACGCCGGATCCTTAATCCACTGAGCAAGGCCAGGAATTGAACCCACAACCTCATGGTTCCTAGTCGGATTCGTTAACCACTGCACCACAATGGGAACTCCCTGGTCCAAATGTTCTAATCATATTCCTAATTTAGTTCTGCCTAATCATTTTCATCAAGACACTGTTCCATGACCATGGGCCTCTGCAAAGTTACCAGATAGATTTGTAGCCCACTTTGCAAAGCAGGAACTCAAAACCTGAAAGACCAGCTTGAGCTAGAGGAAGAGCGATGAAGCTCTGGCCTCATCACAACCTATCTACAGGTTTCAGCAGGAGTTTTTTTCTTTTTTTTTTAGTTTTTTTTAAGGGCCATACTGGCAGCATATGACAGTTCCCGGCCTAGGGGTCAAATTGGGGCTGTTGCTGGCCTACATCACAGCCACAGCAATGCCAGATCTGAGCCTCATCTGCAGCCTACACCACAGCCACAGCAATACTGGATCCTTAACCCACTGAGTGAGGCCAAGGATTGAACCTGTGTCCTCGAACCAGGGGTGGGTTCATTACTGCTGAGCCACTAGGGAACTCCTTCAGCATGTGCTTAACGTGTACAGTTTAATCATCATTCTAATCCCTTTTATTCTTAACAGGAAAATTGAAATTCAGCTCAAAGCAGGCTTGGTTCTGTCAGATCCTTTCCCTAGTAACAAAAGAAGCAGGACAGTACAGTGGTTAAAAGCATAAATATAAAAACAGACTTCCTGGGTTCAAATACTGCTTCTACAACTTTTAGCCTTGTGATTTAGTGGAAGTTACTTAGCCTCTCTGATAAGAATAAGCCTGTCTAATATTGCTACTATGAGGATTAAATGCTTTGCTTGAGCCTGGCACACACCAAATACTATAGAACTGCTTCCACGTTACTGGGTACAGCACATTAGATAGAATAGCTAGGACTGGGATCCAAGGCACCCATATCTAGGCTTAGCAGATGGGAACTTGGCTATAGCCTGTATTTTATCATTTGTAAAATGAGAGGTCTGTACAGCCAGATGATTCCTACAGTATCTCCCTGGTATAAAATGCTTGTTCTTGGATTATAATCATTTTCCTCTTCCTTACAGCCCTTCTGTGATTTAAGTTGAAATTGTTTTTCTACTTTAAAGAGGGAAACTGAGGCACAGAGAAGACAAATGGCTTTTTTTTTTTTTTCAGAAAAAATCTGCATCATTGATTCAGAATTAGGAAGCTTCACTTTGTGTTCCCACAGTTGAATAAATGGCCAGATTCCTTGCCACTGACATTTGGAGGATTAGACATGGAGTCCAACCTGTGCCATATTCTGCTTCTCAGAACAGCTTCAGACGGCATTTGCACATTGAAAATACTTTTTTAAAAACCTGTCACCAAGCTGTCCTCCATTAATCTATCCAAATCTATATCCTAGAATGTTCGCCTCTCAAGGTAATGACCTTCATGTTTTCAGCACCACGTCTCCTGTACTCTTCAAGGAAGTCTGAAAATGGCACAGTCGCTAAGAACCTTCCCTGAAGTATCAAAGTGACAGTAGTTTGAGGGCTGAGATACTGGATCTTATAGGCCATTGATAAGATAAAATACAAATGCATATGTGTCTGAAAAGGAAAAAAAATCAAGCTTTTTCACTAGGGAACACATTATTTTTTCATTTCAAGGCTAGCACTTAGAGCTCAAAATCTCTATGGAGAGAACACCATGGAATAGGGCACATTAAGTGACCTGCTTGCCTCAGAAATAAGCTTCACTTCCTGCCCTTTCAGAGCCTGTTTTCTCTGGCTCACTGCTGTGAAAACACCATTTTCTCTGTTGAAAGCCCTTAGACATGGACATGAGTGTGGGATAAGAAGGTAAACAAGTAAAAGGAAGGCAGATAAGAAAACAGTAACAAGGAGAGGCGAGAATGGGAAAGAAAAGGGACATTTAGTCAGGGGACAGAGATTTGTAGTCCTTAGAGACGGTTAAGTTCCGAAGAACTGTCTGTATTTCGGCTCAAAGATGGTTATGCTACACAAACGCTTTCCAAATAATTCAGAAAAAGGAACTGTGGGATTTAGATGACTTTTGCAAATCTCTAGATCTGGGAGCTTTATGGATGTCTTTTTTGGGTCCCCCCCTTTTTTTTTAGGGCCGCACTGGTGACATGGAAGTTTCCAGGGTAGGGGTCAAATCAGAGCTGCAGCTGCAGCCTACAACGAATGATAGCCACGACAACTTGCGATCCAAGCAGTGTCATCAACCTACACCACAGGGATCAAATCCACATCCTCATGGATACTACTACTCGGATTCATTTCTACTGTGCTGCAATGGGAACTATAATGGATACCTTCTTAAACTCAGTTGGTGTTTTTGCCTCTTTTTGCCTCTTCACTTGGAATAGTTTCCCACTTTTGAAAGGTTATCCAGGTGACTCTTTACACCAGGGTAAAGGAAACTCTAAGTATCATCATATGGACTTAGTCATGCTCAGGGGAAAACTATGAATAACAAATTTTCTCATCATGGCTTCATGAAGACAACTCCTCTGGGCAGAACTGCATACATCACCATCTTTAGTAAATTACTAAAACATAATCTAGGAAAATATTCCCTTTTGTAGAATCTCTTTTATAGACTCTCAATATATATCAAGCAAAATGCCTAAAAACAAGGTTTGAGTGACACTTGGAATAGTGAATTAACAAATTTATAATTACATTTTTTATGACTATGTTGAAGTAAAGTGACATTTAGACTTCTCTCTGAACGCTTTTCTATTCTCTTTAAATGGAATCTGACATTTTAAATTTGCTCTACCTGAGTTCTGTCAAAAAAAATAACTCATTTTAGGTCTAAAGAAATAAGGCTTTGCAAATAACACATAATGAATTTCTTCAAAGGGCATAGACATAGGCAATATTTACTTTCTTCTTTGTATTTTCCCTCATTTTCCAAAATTTTCATAATAAATATGTGCAGATTTCATATCAGAAAAAAAAACTTGGTGAAATAACAAATAAAGTTATACTAAGGCCAGATCTCCACCAGGACAAGATCAGAATTGATGAATATTAAATAATTTGGTGTATATGGAATGGACCCTTGACTAAAACTTGAGTATTATTTTCTTTTAACAACTTAACTTGAATTATATTGCTAGTTGCATTTGTGTAACTGTCACTTAAGTATGAAAAACTGTAATAAAATCTGAAAAAGAGAATAATCATTAAACCAAAAGAAGATTAACTCAAAATAATTCAAGGAATTTACGTCTACAATAATCTTAGGCAGATAGCAGGAGGCAAGAACCTGCTGAAAAACAGTCTGACTCTCACCAGATCTACAAAAATGTCCTTTTTGCCCCAGATTTAATAGGCAGAACCATCCAAAATCCATAGCAGGATGTAACAATAAAAAAAAAAGTTCTATTCTTAATGGATAATTTTATGGAAATAAATAATGCTGCTTCACTAGAGATGATGTCCAGAAAAAAATTTACTCATGAAAAATAAAATCTATTAAAACAAACCACTTTGCCTGTATTCCCGATTGACCTGGTGTCTGTGGCTCACCATTCTGAATATTGTGGATTTCACTTGTCGATTTCAGGGAGAGCCATTTTTGTCATAAATAAAATGACTTTAAGTCATCCATTTAGAATTTTATATTAGCCTTTTGACTCTCAAATATAAAATATTTGAAAAGGAATATTACAAATGTTTGGGCCAATAAAGAGTGCATGCAAACTAATGCTGTTTCTGTATTGGGTGCTACCACCCAGCTAACTAGAGAAGAGGAAGAATTTGGGAGATCACACATCCTTTAACAAAAGACAAGTCTCACTTTCTACTTAATGCTTATCCAGAACACCGAGCAGCACCATAATTATAGCTCTCTGACTCAGTATATACCTATCCCCATAGAGAATTTATCACAGCCCTATGCTGAGCAAGGAAAATCATTGTATCATTTATGAGAATATGAACCACACTGCCAGTCTCTCACGATTTAAAATCCACGGGGCAAAACTGATTCAGGAGCAAACTACGGAAAGCGTCAGCCTGCAGCTGGGAAGTGGAAGGGCGCTCAGGGGAGCCAGGGTAGAGTGCAGAGCTTACCTTGAACTCCTTCTCTATGTTGGCCAATTTGGCCAGCTCGTTGCTGAGCTCCAGGGCAGTGAGCACGGGGTCCTCACTGGACAAAGACAGGTATGCCGGGCTGGCCAGCCCCTTGTAGGCATTGATCCTCGAGCGCGAGTGGCTGAAAGAGTCGTGCCTCTGCTTCTCTGTGCAGTCCCCACACTTGCAGAAATAGTCGTGCGGCCGCTCGATCCTGGCACCCTTCATCAGCAGCATGTGCACCACCTCGTACTTCTGGCAGTGCGCCGCCAGGATGATGGGGGTGATGTCAGGGGAGAAGCGTGTGCCGTCCTCGTCGTAGGCGTAGAAGTCGTCGTCCTGCAGCTCCTGCTCACAGGGGCTCAGGGTCAGGCGCTTGCTGGCCGCGAAACCCGGGTGGTTGAGAATGGCTTCCACGATGCGCACGTAGCCCTTGCTGATGGCGAGCAGCAGGGCGTCTCCGATGCGCGCCAGGTTCTCCTTCTTGAGCAGCAGCTCCGTCACCTCCAGGTGCTCGTTGCCCACAGCCAGCTGGAGCGCGTTCTGGCCCATGTAGTCCACGCAGTTGACGTTCAGCGTCTTGGACTCCTCCAGCATCTTGCGCACCACGGGGATGTTGCCATACTCAGCGGCGTCGAGGAAGCGCTCCTCCTCGGCTGTGAGGCTGGTGCCTCGGTCATTGAACATGAAGGCCGGGCCACGGACAGCCTGGCGCCGGCCCTTCTCTCGCATCACTGTCTTCCGCCTCAGGGATGGGCTTTCCTCCATGGACCTGATCAGCAGCGGCAACAACAACAAAAACCAGCTGTAGAATATTAGGGCATATTGCTTCCTCTCACATATCTGGTCATTTCTGGAGTACACAGCATCCAGCGCAGATCTGTGACCTGAGGACAGTCTGCTCAGTTGCTAATGACTAGCTTGATATTTACATCTGTACCTAACATGGCCTTCTTGAACCCTGAGAGTAGCTAGAAGCCCTTCAGACCAAGAGTTTCTGTTCAATAGAAAATAACATTCACTGAGTTCCTTTGTGGCCTAGTGGCTAAGGATAGGGCAGTTGTCACTGATTCCTGAGGGTTTAATTCCTGGCTGGGAGACTTCTGCATGCTCTTGGCACAATCAAAACATGAAGGAAGGGGGGGGGGGAGGAAGGGAGGAAATGACATTCAGAAGGAATAAAATACAATTTCCAGATACCCGGCCTCTCCCCTGTGACTGCAGAAAAGATGGAACTCATCACACCGTGTAGAAGTAACCTTACTACTGCTCTTAAAAGTCTTGAAAATAGGGCTAGCAGGTACCTGGCACCAAAGCACTAGGTCTGAAGATAAAAGAAATTAAGTTTTAGAATTGGGTCATAATAATCCTCTCATTGCATTTTTTCACAAAATAAAATCATTCATACACACACACACAGACACACACACACACACACACACAACAGTATTTAGACCAAGTATTATCTTTCAGGATCCTAGATTTATCTGTTTCTCTTAAAGGTATGCCACCCATCGCCCACCCCTCCAAAAAGTATACAAAATTCATTTTTTTCAATGATACAGACAAGATTTAGCAATTATAAGAGTATCTAGATTTATATTTTGAAAATAAATGTGCCTTTGTGATGAGTTGTTTAATTACCAATATTATACAATTGCCTCCTTGAACTAAAAGGATACCATACGATTACAGTTCAAACATCACTAGTCTTACTTTGTGAAACAACTGGGCACTAATTTTTATGCAGAACAATGTGCACTGAAATCCTAACATCCACTATGTTAGCTGAGATTTAGCTGTATTATAAAAGTCATGTAATTAATTGATATGCACAGCAATTTGAGTTCACATTTTAGTTTCTGTGATGCTGGGTAAAATACTTTAATTTCCTTGGGCTTCCTTATTCCAGGTGTAAAATGTACATTTATAAAGGGCTCCAGATTTTCCTCATGATCTCAAGAATAAAAAGTCTTTTTGGAAGTTCTGAATCTCTGAAAAATGATGCTAAATAATCAATATAATTTTAACATTGTGACTTTAATATTTCAATGGCTATTTTTATAAGTACATACCTACATCTTTACCTTAACCCAGACCTAACATTCTTGCTGACTGAAATGCTTAAAACAACTTCCTTTTAAAAAAATTCTGTGATTTTTTTGTCTTTCATATGAGTTAAACCAAATGGAGGTATAGGTCCCAAAATAAATATATATGTCTGCAGAATTCCAATCTATTTCAGCTGGATAATTTTGGAGAAACTAAATTCATATTAAAGTGTTACAGGAGTTCCCATTGTGGCTCAGTGGAAATGAACCTAATATCCATGAGGATGCAAGTTTGATTCTTGGCCCTGCTTAGTGGGTTAAGTATCTGGCAGTGCCGTGAGTTGTGGTGTATGTCACAGACACAGCTCAGATCCTGAGTTGCTATGGCTGTGGCATAGGCCGGCAGCTGCAGCTTTGATTTCATCCCTAGCCTGGAACGTCCATATGCACACCTGTGGTCCTATTAAAAAAAAAAAAGTGTTACATCTTAGTGGAATTAGGCTTTTTAATCTAATGATTGCTAACTACAAATAAAATTGCTTATACAAAACTGACCTTTTCCCGCTAAAAGAAAGGGATTTTAAAATATCAGAAAGTGATTCTTTCATAATTTTTTTCTTTACATTTCCTAGTATTTTAAAGTTTTTTCTTAGTATTTCTTTTTCTTTTGGAATCTATAGCTCCATTTTGTGTATCTGAGCTGAGGTGGGATTTTAGTACTATAGAACACAAGTTACATGAGTAATTTTATTTTGCCTTTAAAAGATTCTAACACTGAGTTAAGTGTGAAGTCAAAATTTTCAAATAGAACAAATAATACTGCTATTTCAAAAGAAAATTACTGACAATGCTACTTGTCTTCATGGTGAATCCACATAAGAAGTGTCTTTCTTTTTTTAAATTTTCCTTACAGTATTAAGATAAGCTTCATTAATCTGTACTGATAAAATGGTATGAGTCAAAATCAATTCATCCAGAGTGCAGAAACATGGCCTCAATCCCATTCTCCTCCAGCATGAGAAATAAGGAAGGAGTGAGGGTTAATGGAGGAGGATGCTTAATTTCAGTAATGCTGATACTAAAATCATTTTGCCAGACATCTTCTTACCTTTAGATCCCCATCCAATGCGCTGAGTCACTCAGCACTGCAAGGAACACTTGGTTGGGCCTTCTTTCTGGTAAAAGCATTGGACTGACCTAAATCAATTGTTTCACAAGCACCATGTATGAGCTCCTTCATGGCTGATATGGATGGCTGGTAATAAAGGACTGCTATGGACTAAATCGTGTTCCTCCCATCCCCCAACAAATCCATATGTTGAAGCCCAAACCCCTAATATGGTTTCAGAAGATGAGGCCTGATGAGGAAACTAATGAGGCAATTAAGTTCAGATACGGTTATAAGGATAGAGCCTTCATGATGGAATCAGTGCCCTTGAAGAAGAGAAACCAGAGGGCTTGCTCTCCCCAACACGCACCCCCTGCCCTTGTGAGGGCACAGTGAGAAGGCAGCCGTCTACAAGCCAGGAAGGGAGCGTTCACCAGAACCTGACCGTACTGGCACCATGATCTCAGACTCCCAGCTTCCAGAACTGTGAGAAAATACGTTTCTGTTGTTTAAGTCACTGGGTCTGTGATCCTTTGTTATGACAGCCCAAGCTGTGTAAGATTCTGACCATACATCTTAGGGCAAAAAAAATTTTTTTTCATGCTTTATGAAGCAAACTTTGGGTTCTTAGTACTTGCCCAAACATTTTAGCAGATAAAAAGTTCTTCCTGAGAAATACTTTGGTGCACCCTAAGGCAATCCTTTGCTCCATTCTACTGAGTGGTAAAAATACAAGGAACTCTTCTCAGTTTTCACAACTGTGCCATCAACTCATCTGACTCCTAACAGTATTTCTCTAAGTGCAACTTGACCTGCCTCAAGACCACTAGGAGTAATTGTTAAAATTCAGATTTCTGGGTCCCATTCCAGATGAACTAAATTAGAATCTCTCAAGGGTGGGGCCCTGACATTTTTTTTCCTTTTTTTAAAATAGCCGTACCTGCAGTATATGGATGTTCCCAGGATAGGGGCCAAATCTGACCAGCACGCGACCTACGCTGCAGCTTATGGCAACACTGGGTCCTTAACCCACTGAGTGAGGTAAGAGATCGAACTGAATCCTCAAAGAGACTATGTCAGAACTGAGCCACAACAGGAACCAGGAATATGTATTTTAAATGAGCATCCTCTGCAATTCCTATGCACACTAAAGGTTGGAAATCTCCATATAAAAACAGCGTAACTATCCTAGATCAATGACCCCAGACTAGGAGGCCTGTCACACTACCCCTGCCAAAAGCAAAGCTGAAATAACACGTTTGAGCCAGACAGGCTAAGGGATATCTAGATTCTCTACACTTTATTACCACTTAAAATCAGATCTCCAGGATGCAACTTACCTGAATCACTATAAATAAGAAGGCTATAAAATGCCTTTACCAGTGACCACTTAATGTCATGCTTTTTCTTTTATCAAAGACTGATATTTTTAAAGGGTTATTACGGTTCCTTTAAAATTACCTTTCCCACTGTGACACAGCGGTATGGAACCCCACTAGTATACATGAGGACATGGGTGTGATCCCTGGCCTCACTCAGCAGATTAAAGGATCTGGCGCAGCCATGAGCTGTGGTGTAGGTGGCAGACATGGCTTGGATCCTGCGTTGCTGTGGCTGTGGTACAGGCCCGCAGCTATAGCTGCAGCTGGACCCCTAGCCTGGGAACTTTTATATGCTGAGGGTAAGGTCCTAAAAAGACAAAAAAGTAAAAATAAAAATAAAAACAAAAAAAAACCCTGCCTTTAAAAGGGTAAAAATATTTTTCCATTAGCGTATCATACCTTTTAGGAGGATTTAAGTGTTAAGGTCATCCTAGGATTATGTATCAAACTCTCCAGATGAGTTTGCTTCCCTTGATCTAATAATATAAGCTACATAACTCTTTTTATTTATTTATTTTTTTGTGGCCCAGGGTATCCAGGAATTTAGCTTAGATCTAAAAATGCTCAGTTACCATCACCATCCTATTCCAGATTTCTGGCACAGTCTTCCCCCTTCTCCTAAATCATTTTTCACTTGGATTTTAAATTAGTTATCCTCTATTACATGTGTCTTAAACCTATTTTATGGTTATCTAAATTCTTTTTTTTTAAATAGAATATTAATAAATATCCCCTCATATATGCCACCACTGCCCACATTCCTGGATGCTAAGGTCATGCTTTGTCATTGGCCAGTGTCCCATATGGAGTAGGTACTCAGAAATTATCTATTCAATAGAGTTTCCAAATCTCTTCCTGGCCCTATCCTCTCACTTGACCTCAGGTCCCATATGTATAACTATCTGTGCCCTGGTCACCCTAAAATGCCCCAACTCACATTCGCCCTTAAACCAGCACCCTTTCATAACATTTGCATTTTAGGCAAGTTATTCAGGCTTCGCAATTTCAAGGTCATCTGTGACTCACTGTCTTGATCCTGTCAGTCACAAAGTTCTGAAGCTTCTCCTTTGGATCCTTTTTTTCAGATTCTCATTGCCAATGCTATCCTCTAGATCTTTAACACATCATGGTTACATTATTACAACAGCTTTCTGGAAGAGATGAAGGCAACTAAACTTGCCTGAGTACCTGGTATATACGTATGTCTCTCATGCACTGTTATATTCAATTCTCATAACATTGCTGTGAAACAGGTATTATTTTCTCTGTTTCATAAATAAGAAAACTGAGCTCAAAAGAATTGCTCAAAGGAATACACGGAGTAAAATGCTGAACTGGGGTTCAATCTAGGGTCCGACTCCTCCTTCCAGTGCTTCGTGCTGCTCCTGATTTCCTCTTTATAGCCCACAGCCATCCCCAGCATCATAGGCGTCTTAAACTCTGTTTTTACTGTCACATTTCTCTTAAAAAAACAAAGCAAAACAAAACAAAAAAAGAAACCAGAATCCTCCAGCTGATTTTCAGAGATGTTGACAGCCTGCCTCACCCCCCCCAACTACTTTTCCTTACTCCTCAGATTAATTCTTCATGGTCCTTTAAACATATTATTCTGCTCATTTCTGTACTATCAAGGGTATTCTTATACCATCAAGGATTTTTTTGGTAAAATTAGCTAGGTGGCTTTTTCCTTTGCCTTTCCAAATACAAGATCTTGGCCCTGATTAACTGGTGACAACTTGCTGCCTAAAGGGTATGGGGAGCAGTATTTAGTTGTGTGGCTATTGTTTGGGGGGAAATGGAGAAGATACATTTTATAAGGGCACATGGAGAAAGATTGAAGTGATTTTCAGCTTTTTTGCAAGAAAAATCAGATTGTGCAAGCAGAATTTGGGAAAAGGGAAACTGCCTTGAGGAAGAATTTGCTAAGTTCCTTTATTTCTCTAATTCCAAAGGAACCTGACCACTGAGTGCTCTCAACATGCAGACAGGGTAGCTTCCTCCACTTTTGACAGCAAAGCCACAATGCTTAATATCCTGGGAGAAGAAAGAAGTAACAGAAAGGAATTAAAAGTCAAGATGTGGATACAATAAGGTGAGGATACACTCCCCTGGGGCAGGGGATTCTTGCCTTGTTTGTTTGATGTGGGGATCTGGAGCAGCCTGGCCTGGTTAAGGAAGGGATGGTGCGGGTTTTCTTAAGTCACCCTCAGTGCACCCTAGGACCCTGCACTGAGAACCTGGGAGCCTGCCACGATTAGGGATGACCTGGTGCTGGGAGCGGGCCAGAGGGTGGTGCAGGCCTCCAGCTCTACAGCCTGCAGGAGCTGCGCTGAAACCCCATGTGCCAGGAGGTACACCTGGGTGACAAAGGCAAGTCAGCCAAGATCAAGTCACTGCCACTGACAAGCAACACCCAAGCAGATAACAAAGACTGCCCAGAGACCAGAACTGTCAAGAGGACACCACCCATTCCCTGATCCGGGAATGCAGAAGCCCCCTTCCCCCATTGCCCAGAGGCTACAAAGACCAGTGAGGGAAGGGGCGTGGCTTTTCAGAGCCTGAGCAATATTATCTGAGAGAGTATTTCTTAAAAAGAAAATTCACTTTATAGTATCAAACTAAGATCAATGAAACTGATCATATAGCATCATTACATAACCTCATAGCATCTCTTTAGAGTGTCTGGACTCAGGGAGTTGTGGAGAGGGTACAGACATGCAGACCATAAAGAGACTCTGACCTCTTTTGGAGGTTTTGAGGAGGAATCAGCAAGCCAAGGTCCCTTAGGCACCAGCTCTCAGCCCAGGGAAACACTGTCCTAGTTGACCAAATCCCTGTCATAATGTAGGGCAAACCTTCCTTCCCTATTAACTCACATAATTGCTTGATTGCTTAATTAACTTAATTGCTTAACTTATTGATTGCTTAATTCACTTGCTGAATGAGAAAAGTGTCTGCTTAGCAAGCAAAAAACAAAACAGAATATTAAAAACTAATTTAAACCACATATGGAACATTTGGTCAATTTTTTTCTCCACTGGTCAGCAGGTGGGAGGCTTAAGAGAGGCCTGTTATTCGAGCTACACGTTGCTGCCCATTCAAGTTGTTCTGTTTTTTTTTCTTTTTTTTTGTCTTTTTGCCTTTATCTAGAGCCGCACCCACGGCATATGGAGGTTCCCAGGCTAGGGGTCTAACAGGAGCTGTAGCTGCCGGCCTTTGCCACAGCCACAGCAACGCGGGATCTGAGCTGCGTCTGCAACCATCACCACAGCTCACGGCAACGCCGGATCCTTAACCCACTGAGCAAGGCCAGGGATCGAACCCGCAACCTCATGGTTCTTAGTCGGATTCGTTAACCACTGAGCCATGAAGGGAACTCCTGTTCTGGTTTCTCGATCCTACTACACCTGGCTCTGGGATATTCCTTTTGCTTCTAGCCCTGGGCCTACTCTTACTCTGGCCCTTCGCCAATTCAAATCCTTCCTACCTTCTATAGTCCAGTTTACATTACGCCTCCAGAAACAGAGAGTAAAGCTTCACAGGGTAATGACTAGGAGGTTCTGATCTAACTAGAAGGTCATAACTACAAGGTTCTGTTCATTTTGAAATGCTGTCTTTTGATCCTTTCTGAAAGCATTTCTTCTTCTCCTTGATTTTTGTCTCCTTGATTATTGTCTCCTTTGATAATCATTTCCCATTTGAGAATAAATGTTCCATGCTCCCTACCTTATTTTTTAATACTTCTTAGAATATGTTCAAAAATACTTGTCAACTGATGCTAATTCTACAGTTAAAGTGACTCGGTCAGAATGTTAATTTCCTTAGGATCACTGAAGGTAGGGAATCAGAAAATGAGAGTTCAGAGGTTCTCCCCTAGGGTCTGTCTGCTTTACCATATGGTCTCCAGGGAATAAGAAAATGAATAACAAGTTGCAAATTAACATAGTATTATTAAAATATATGCTTAGCTGAAGTGTTGGGATACTTTGGTTCTATAAAAATTTCTAAAATGGCTCTTCGGATTGAATCACAAACTCTACAGCACTCAGCAACAAATGAACATTATTAAAGAAGCCACCTCACATCTTTTATTTACATGCAGTAAAGAATTAACCAGCTATTTATTCCATCTAGCAAGCAAGCAAGTAAAGTAATACCACGAAAAATGTAAGCCAAAGCAGTAAGAATAGTAGTCCAATTGTTTTGGTTAATCAGTTTACCACACTGAAGAAAGCAAATGTGCCCACCAGCTGGAACCAGTTTGTCCTTCTGTGAAGGGCAAGAAAGGCAGAAGGAGCCACAGAAGATAAGGCGCGAGAAAAGCACAGAAGAGGGGGAACAAGTGTTAGAGAGCAGCCACCGTGTTAGTGACCGTATTGGGGATGTGATCATTGGAAGTGAAGGTGGGAAGCAGCAGGCATCGACAAAGGACAAGAAAGTCAGAGATGAAAAGTCAAAAAATAGACAAGCCCCACGGTCTCCCTGGCAAGCAGAACCTGTCAGTCAATGCGGCTGCCTCTGGAGACATCTGACAGTTACATGCTAGCTATGCCTACGTGTGAGTGTGCTTAGAAGCAGGAAAGGGCAGCTGACAAACAGCCTTGATAATGTCATCAAAACCACATGTTTTGAAAATCTCTTATTGTGTGTACTTGCAGAGGGGAAGAAGTGGAGTGGGAGGGACACTCTGAACTTCAGTAGCCTCTAGGACACCGGTGTGCAAGGCTAGAGGAAGGCAGCCCAGTCAATCTGGCTGTCTAGTGTAGCGGGGACAGTGCTAGGGTGGTCCCATGTCCCACACCACCTGCTGCTGAATGTGCATCTCTTAGCACCACATACAGCTCAGCAACGCATCATCACGGTAGCAACCAAGCCGGCAAGACAAGGCACTCCATTTCAGAACCGGGAAAGCATCACTTTCCTGTCTAGAGATGCTCATCCCAGAAAAGAGTTAAAATGTAAAGATTCGCAGCACTTACAAGTCTAGAGAGATATTTGGGTCTCCACAGTAATTAATTCTCTGAGAGTTTCCATTGGCCAGTGTTATATTCAGAATTCTCCATGTACCATTTTAATAAACCTATTAGGCATGTGCTAATTTTAGTATATTCCCTAATGACTACGTTGGAGACAAGAAGCTGTTGTTGGAGGGAAGCTCCAGTCCCCGCTCTTCATCGCTTTTCGTGTCATCCCTCTCATGAAAGCTCTGCCAGACCCTTTAGCAGCAAGGACCAGAAAAGCAACAAAACCATTTAATAGTGTGTTGCTCCCTCTAAAAGTCCCTGGGAGCATAGGGAGGGACCCCTAACCATTCTCTGAGTTCTTGATGGTGCTTCTTAAACATATGTGACCCCCAAAAAGCATTCAAGCAATTGCCTTTTAGGACATAGATGTTTCCGTTGCCAGGAACTGCATTTTGTGTGTAACTCCACTGAACTGACTATTGTATTGCTTTGTAATTGTCTCCTCATCGACACCGTGACATACTTAAGAGCAGAGACTGTTTCTTTTACCTCTATATGCCCAGCTGTTAGTACATGGCTGATGAATATCTATCTGTTGGAGGCACAGATGCATGTGTGCTTAAACCTGTAAGACTGAAGGGAACAGACACGTTTTCCCTTCAAACTAAAGAATACCCTTGGTCACGTATAATAATGTGTGGAAGGGAACTGGGAGTAATTCTTCTATTAAAAAAAAGGTCATGAATGCTTCCATACAAGTTAACTGTCAGAACTTAAAGTAATGTAAACAATCATTTTTCTTTCAAAGGAGATTTCTGCTTAATCACATTCAACTCTTAGTTACATCACAAAAAGTAATTGATGAATCTTTTGATTTTGATCTTACATAAAGTGATATTTTGTCAGGATAATCTGAAGGCAAATAGAGGCTACATTTTAGAATCAACAAGCTTTACAGTTAACAATTAAGCTTATCTTCAAAAATATTCATTTATTAAACTCAATACATTTTAAAATGAATTTTGTTATTTCAGGAAGATTAGTGACAATGAAGTTAAAGGTGAAATACACATTCAGTCTATAATTGAACACGAATTGAGATGAAATGAATTCAATAGTAAAACCAAAACCCTGTAATGAACCAAGAGAAGTCACTATCAATTAGATAGATAGATAGATAGATAGATAGACAGACAGACAGACAGACAGACAGGTATCCTCTAATGTTATTAAAAGCAAAAGGATCTGGTTTTCTATCATTATCATATCTGAGGTCAAAAGCCTGAAGTTCTTAGACTCTTACTCCTATCTCATCACCCTGCGACCTACTTTTCAACAGTGAATCCATATGCATCAGTCCTGTTTGACCAAATATATTTATAAATGCAAAACTGGTGTAAATTATTTAGTATTATCATGCTCTTTCCTTAACAGATCACACAGCTGTGGACATTTAAATCTCATTTTTGAAAAGATCTAGGACTAAATCCATACCTTAATAGTGCAAAGGAAAGAAGGCAGTTTTCTTTTGAATAGGGGAATTTTTTACTAGGTAAGTGTAGACAAATATCCCTGACTGGGATGCTAAATTAAAGACAAATGCTATAACATTCCTAATTATTCTCATAAAGTCACTGCTGAGCCTGTTATGCACAAGCGTGAAGTTGGCCAGAGTTCCCAACTCTAGACGTTCTATCTGCGGCCAGATTCCTCTGTGTTCACCCTGCACAGGCCACTAATCTCTCTCCCCTCCCAGATTGTTACCGTGTAGTGGATTTTTTTTTTTTTTTTAAATGGGAAGTTCCCAGGCCAGGGATATTTATGCAGCAGCTGTGGCAATGCCAGGTCTTTAACCCACTGCCCTGGCCTGGGAATTAAATCTATGCCTCTGTAGCAACCAAGCTGGTGCAGCTGGATTCTTAACCCACTGCACCATCTGGGGAACTCCTATACTGTGTCTTGTTGACCACCTGCAGGGGTCTATCTCAATCCTGATATAGGACGTTGAAAGTATTCCTTCCTATCAAGAGCAGAGAGCTCTGTAAAAACAGCTGTCTTCCTCCCATTACATTTCCTATAGAGTTTTATAAAGAACAAACACACAGACATTTGCCATCCTAGCACAGTAATGAAAAATCCTGAAAGTTCTAACCTAATACCAAGAGGATGGCCAGGATCCCTTCACCTCTTTTATATTAAAGAGAGAGAGAGACAGGAGTTCCCGTCGTGGCTCAGTGGTTAACAAATCTGACTAGGAACCATGAGGCTGTGGGTTCGATCCCTGTCCTTGCTCAGTGGGTTAAGGATCCGGCGTTGCCGTGAGCTGTGGTGTAGGTTGCAGACGCGGCTCGGATCCCGCGTTGCTGTGGCTGTGGCGAAGGCCGGCGGCTATAGCTCCTGTTAGACCCCTAGCCTGGGAACCTCCATATGCCGTGGGTGCGGCTCTAGATAAGGCAAAAAGACAAAAAAAAAAAAAAAAAAAAAGAGAGACAGAGAGAGGGGGAGTGAGGAAACTATAAATGATATTTGGCAGGGGTTCAGTTGTGCCTTGAGATCGTCTTATCTTTTCTCTTCTGCCCCTGTTCTTAATCCTCCTACTTAGCTTACAAACTTTTTCAAGTTGATCTGCCATCAGTAGTCCAACTGAAATGATAAATTGACTATCATAACGAGTTAATACTTATTGGTAATTTCCTGTGTTGCTTCTCCTAGGAGCAAATGCATCTAAAATTTCTTTGAGGAAGAGAGAAATGCTTAACCCAAACAAGGCCACAGCGTAAACAGAACAGTCAAAGGAAATAAAGATTTCAGAGGGCCTGGGGCAGCTGTGAATTTGAATGTCAACTTTCATCTTCAGTTTCTCAAGTGGTAAAAGAAGATACTGAACTAGATGAAATCCCTTTCAACTCATTCTATTCTTCTTCAAAATATTCTATACCAGTTCAATTTAGGAAGTATGGTACTAAGATGATTTTAGGTGGGGGACTTCAGATGGTCCTCAGTCCCACTGTATAGATCCCTGTCTACTTGTATCAGATCAGTCCTAAGTAAGAATAGCCTTCCTTCTGCAATCTTCGTTCTATTAATAATACTATCTTCATTCAGGCTTAAGTGAACACCTAAAATGTAACTGTAGGGATTCTTGGTTTCCAGATGACAGAATAAAGGCCTTTCTCACCCCATCACCTCTCCAAAGTTATCTACCTAAATGACACAGAAGACACAGAATACAAATTTCATCTTTCATGAAAACCGGAAGATATTTATAACCACTTCCCAAAATATGAATAGGAGATAAATTGGAAGAATGGTGAATGATTTAACAGAAGAGAAGGAAAGTCCAATCAGAGTGCCTGTAACAAAAAGCAAGCTGACCCAGCCAATATTATAAAAGACCCAGAAATTGAAAGCAAAAGAAATCCCAGAAAGAAGAGATAAGGCAGAAGTCTAAAATGGAGGAAATGGCTGAGATTTTGTATAAGTGGTATGTAGTAACCCTCCCCTAGACTGCTAACCCCTGCAGAACCGATCAAGTGATAACCCTCCCACATGTATATACACACATACATACAACTGAACATGGGTTTGAAATGTGTAGGTACATTTGTACACATAGCTTTTTAATAAATATACTAGAAAAAATTTTGGAGCTCTGTGACAATTTGACAAAACTCACAGATGAACCACATAGCATAGAAATATTGACTATTTCCTGTTTTATAATTTTGCTTTTAAAGAATTACATTACCGTATTAGTATGCCTCTCCCTTTCTTTCAATTGGAGCAATTGTGTGTCAGTCTATCATCACAGGTAAATGGTTTAAAAAAAAAAAAGTACCTGGAGTTCCCTTCGTGGCTCAGTGGTTAACGAATCCGACTAGGAACCATGAGGTTGAGGGTTCTATCCCTGGCCTTGCTCGGTGGGTTAAGGATCTGGCGTTGCCGTGAGCTGTGGTGTAGGTTGCAGACACGTCTTGGATCCTGCGTGGCTGCGGAGCAGGCCAGCAGCCACAGCTCCGATTTGACCCCTAGCTTGGGAACCTCCATATGCCGCGGGTGCGGCCCTAGAAAAGGCAAAAAAAAAAAAAAAAAGACACACACAAAAAAGTACCCATGTTTCTAATACTATTATGAATATGGCATGGTAATACTATATGGCATAGAAAATTTTTAACTGTTGGTTCTCTTTAGTGTATAGGCTAGGCTACCATGAAGCAACTGTATAGATTACACTAAGCTACCTTAAAGCAATCATATTGCTACTTCTTCATTATCAATGCATGAATATCTACAAATGAATATGAATTTCCTTTTCGCATTATTTTTTCATTTTTATTTTATTTTA
>PVHT020000256.1:7041298-7076122 GCA_004024745.2 Catagonus wagneri
TAGGGGTCTAATCGGAGCTGTGGCCACTGGCCTGCGCCGCAGCCACAGCAACGCAGGATCCGAGCCGCGTCTGCAACCTACACCACAGCTCACAGCAACGCCGGATCGTTAACCCACTGAGCAAGGGCAGGGATCGAACCCGCAACCTCATGGTTCCTAGTCGGATTCGTTAACCACTGCGCCACGACGGGAACTCCTATTTTTTCATTTTTAATGGCTAGTGTCAGTAATACATATAATATCTACGGTGTCTTGTATCATATAAGACAATATTGATATAGGTGCTGACAGATGATTCATTTTAATAGACAACATAAGCTTATGGTATCAATAGACACTGTAAAATACTATATGTTTTTTCTTTCTTATGACTTTCTTAACATTTTATTTCTCTAACTTAACTCTATTGAAGGATACAATTATATGACACATATAACATACAAAATATGTGTTAATTGTTTATATCATTGGCAAGGCTCTGGTCAACAGTAGGCTAACAGCAGTTAAATTCTAAGGGGGAGTCAAAAGTTACACATGGATTTTCAACTCTGCAGGGAGTAGGCACCTCTAGCCACTGCCACTGTTCAAGGATGAACTGTACCTAGTGAAATGATTACTGCCAATACGGTAATTAACCTAATCATCTCCTCACATAGTGATCTTTTGTGTGTGTGTGTGATGACAAAACCTGAAATCTACCTTCTTAGCAAATAGCCTGGATATGGAAACAATCTAGGTGTCATGGGCTGATGAATGGAAAAAGAAACTGTGGTATGTATGTGTGTGTGTGTGTGTGTGTGTATTCAGCTTCAACAAAGGAGATCCTGCCATTTGCGACAAGACATCAAACGTCAAAGACATTAAGCTAAGTGAAATAAGCCAGACACAAAAAGAAAAAAACTGCGTGATCTCACTTATATGTGGAATCTTAAAAAGATATATACATAAAAGCTGAAAGCAGAATCACAGTTTAAGGGGCTGGGAGGCCGGGGAATTGAGGAGGTGTTGGTCAAAGGGTACAAAGTTGAAGTTATGTAGGATGAATAAATCTAGAGATCTAAAGTAGAGTATGAGGAAGATAGCTAATAATACTATAGTGGATACAGTAGCTCTATTATTGATTTGCTAAATAACCTTTAGAAATTGATTTCACTGTGTACCAATTTCCTCACCTGCCAAGTGACAGAACATGCTTTAAAGACGTGTGATTCTTTTAATTTGTATAAATGATAGCATGAGGTATTCTATAAACACAAATTACTGCTTTTATTATGACAAATTTGGAAGCACTTCTTCAAGAAAAACTAAACAGAAGCTTCTCTTCTAGAAGCCCTTCTATCTTAAAGATAACACTGCTGAGAAATCTAATGATTTTGTGCATGGATGTTAATAAATATAAGGATTGAATCCTTGTACTAAAAGTAGACTCAAGTTTTTGTCTTGATTTACTGAGATTTTGCCAGTCAATTCTTCCCTTTTCTTGAAACCCTTCTCTCTAGGCAATCTGTCTTAGTACCACCTGCTCCTTATCTTTTTCTGTGTTCTCTGCCTGCTACTCTTTCTTTCTGACCCTCTAATCAAACAAACAAAGATATCCTCAGAAAACCAGCTCAGGTCCCCTTTGTTTCTCTTTGCACTCCTTCCTTGGGGGGAAATACCACGAACTCATACAACTCTCTAACAATTCCCATCTGAGACTAGACTTGCAAATTCTCCCAAGCTTTAAACTTGCATTTCCACCCTCCCGCTATCTGAAAAATCAGATCCTCTTTATTCTTTTCTTTTCAACAAAGACGTCATGACCTTAGTCATATACTTCAGAATCATCAAGTCATCTCTGACCCTGCTTTCGCTTTAAACCCCTCATGCATAGGAAGCTGCAAATTCCCATAAATTCTCTCTTCCAATCTCTCCCCACTTCATCCCACCAGTCCTACACTACTACACATCCTAATCTCAGCCTGAACAGCTACAATAGTCCCTAATTTATTTATTCACATTTTGCCAATTGCCACTTCAATCCATCCTATTCTCAGGGTGGCTTTGATCAAACTATTGCTGCTTTGAAACAATCAACGGCTCCCTATTACCTCCCCAGACATACAAGATTTTCTACATTAATGCCCCGAAGTAACACAACCAGCTAAATCTCACTGCTCTCCTACACATACTCTGTTACAGCAAAATTTATTTAATATTCCCTGTATGGACATGCCTGGCATTTTGGAAGTGGAGAGGGGCTTGAATTAATTACCCATTCTATCCCATTTATCCTGTTCTATTTATCCTGCTTCCTATCCTATTTATTTTTTAAGGGTCATGAAGGTTTTCTTGATCTCTGCACAATCTTAAGTAACCTTATGTTGTCTGTTTCACCTTTGCGCTTGACTCTTCATAGTTCTATCCTTGTGTATATGTATTTATGCACTTATTTTAATTTATAGTATAACTGTCCTGCCCTGTTTTATTTCTACCTCTCCCTTATGAGATTTTAAACTCCTTGAGTGCCCTAAGGTTGTCATACTCTTTTCTGTGGCTTGGCTGTACCTAGTCTGCACTTTGCACATGTAAATGCTTAAGAAATGTCTTTTAATTAAAACTCACAAGAACTGCCTTCAAATGGTTTGGAGTAGTTCATATTTAATAATTAAAACCTTTGAGAATGAGTTAATCTTGCCAACGACATACGACTTGGTCCTATGTTTGCAAACAGTTGGGAAAAAGGAAGTCTTGGTTTGAAGCAGTGGTCGAATCAAAAGTTTTATTAAAGGATTAAAAAAAAAAAAGCCTTGTTAGTGATTTAGCAGATGACGCTCTTCCTCCTAAGTCAGTCCGTTTAAAATTTCCAAATGGAATATTGGATCATGGAACAGTGAAGTGAGCAAAAGGGTTATGATAAGGAATCTTTTTGGTAAAAGTGGGATCTTACCCTCAGCATCCTGCTGAATGTTAAATTCAGCTATTCTATTCTAGCTACTGAAAACAACCCTAGAGCTTTGGTAGGCTGGGTACCCGCCTCCAATTTTATCCTAGGGCTGTATGTTCACTTTCTGAACTCTTAAAAACCGTGGCCATATTCTACTCAAAGGTGGAATAAAGGACTAATCTCTGCTACAGATATCAAGTTAGCTTACCACGTGGTAGGTGTCAAATGAATATAGAGGGCTTGCTGCCCTACCTCCATAAGGAACATTTATTAATGTATATCTCATTCCAATGACTGGTCTCTTCAGCCGTTTTACAAAATAAGTACACTATAACATTAACTTGTTGAATTATGTAAGGTCACTGACAGTGAGACAGCAAATCTACATTAGAATTTGTCCCATTGCTTTGGTAATTGACCTCAAGCTTCAAAAAGCAATGTGTGTGATCTCTGCTCCACCCTACTTTCTCAGAGTGCTCTGGCGTCCCATTTAGTATGAATTTAAGATAAAAGAAAAAAATTAAAGACTCAAGAATTTGAGGTGGGTTATAAAAACCAAATTGGCAAGAAGAAAAATGGACAATATTTTAAACCTTAATGGAGGTGGGGAATTGAGTTGGCTGCGCTCTAATCCCAAAGGAAATAACCTTCCCTCCGTTTCTTGGGCCGTTTCCACTCCTGGCTAATCTTCAGCGATAACAACCATATCCGGATGCGTCGTTCATCCTAAACCAGAAACCTGCCCTAGGCGATCTACTCCCAGCCACTGATTTCTGTTTTGCATAGACAGGTGAGAAGGAGATCAGTTCGGTTCCTTGTCTCTCCTGAGGCCTCGCACCCGGGCTGTGGGCAGCAGGGGGCGCTGCATAACCTCCATCCCTTATCAGGAGAACCAATTTCCGTCCCAGGCGATTAACGCTGCCCGCCAAGACTGGTCCCAAGTTCTCTACCTATCTGTGCGTTCTTCCTAAAAAAGAGAGTAAACCCCGCGACAGGCCCAAGGTACGTGACAAAAGAAACAGAGAGCACGCACGCTATCAAATTAACTACCCTCTTTTTTATCCTCTCGCTGCTGGTTACAGGCTCGCAGCTGGTTAAAAGCTGTTTCCAAGACCTGGAAATTAAGAAAAGTTCCTCTTTCTCACACAGTAGAGAGCCAACCTCTATCTTCCCTAAAAAAAAAAAAAAAAAAAAAAAGAAACAGCTACTGACCCTGAGCCGCCTGGGAGCCACAACCAAGTACCTCTGAAGCGGTTCCCGCGGCCGCCCGGCGCCCACTCTCTCCCCGGGAAACCCGATGGGGCTTCGGCTCCAGTTTTCCCCCAACTGTGAGTTAGCCGTCGGGAAAAGAGGTGGCTGGGCAAACCCTAAACCCACACTCTGTATCGCACACCGTCCCTCCTTTCTCCCTACTTCCGCCGGCCGGGAGTGTAGGGCTCAGGTTCCCAGAGTGGCTTCATGTTAGGAGGAGGCTGGGGTTCGAGTGCGCACCTGGTTCTAAGCACATCTTCCCCTTCTTTGACTTCCCGGCAGAAGCTCAGGGACCCCGCGGTCCATTTTCCGCGAGGTTCCAGGCCATGGGGCAGTGGTGCGCGTGTTCTCGGTTGTAGGGAAGCATGCGTCTGCTTACTGAAGAGTGTGTCTGGCGTCGGTTGTGTCAGTCCGCGGGGCTGTTCCGTGCGCTTGAGCCGGGAGAGAAACCCCGGCCATGCCTTTGGCGCCCCACAAGTCCCTCTACAGAGCAGGACCAAAGGGGCGAGACCCCGGTCCAGGTCGACCCTCCACCCGAGACGCCCCAAATAGAACTACCGTGAAGGGTGGGCTTTGAGGGTCCAAGGCACGTCGCGGGGCGGCCGACGGCGCGCCTACCCTCCCCCCGCCCGGCACCGCCCTCCCGAGGCGCGGGCAGTGGTCCGTCCGGGTACTTACATGTCAGGCCTCGGGGAGAAGGGCGGAAGGCAGTAGCCGTGCGGTTCCCGCTGCGAGAGCGCCAAACGCGGCTCGAGCCCCCCGTTGACGCCCCTCCAGCCCCGCCGGCGGCGCTGCGGCTCCGCGCCTTCGTCCTCGCTCTCCTCCTCTTCCTCCGGCGCGGGGAAGGTCACCCTCACTTGCTCCTTGCACTTCCTGACCTTGGTGGACATCGTGCCGGCCGCGGTCCGAGAGCAGGGATGCCGGCCGCCAGCCTCCGCCGCCGCCGCGCTGTCTCTTCGCCGCGCCGCTTCCCCACCTCCCGCGACTCCAGCAGCCCCGGGCAGCCCGGGGCGGGGAGACAGGAAGAGAGAAAGGCACGGCCCGAGACCCGCAGTTAGAGGCGTGATCTGAAGCAGAGTCGCCGCCGGCGCCCACCATCAAACCGTGCGGGCAGTCGCCGCGCCTGTGGCTGTGGGGAGGAAGCCCGGGGTTGAGCGGGGCGCGGGCGCTGGGAAAGGCTCTCCCGCCCCGCGGCGGCGGCGGCGGCGGCGATGCCTCCTCCGCGCCCGTCTCCTGTCTCCGACAGCATCACTTGCTAGGACAGTACCTTACTCAGGCTGAAGGAGAGGGAGGGAGGGAGGGAGAGGAGGGGAAGAATCAATTCCTATCAGATGGCAAAAGCCAGAGAGGAAATCAGACCAGCGGGTAGGGAGTAAGGAAATCAAAGAAACTTCCCTCCCCATTCTCCCTTTTCTCTTCCAAAAGAGCCCTTCTCCACTTAGAAATACAGGTTTCTTAAGGAAGGGGAAAGGAAATTGGCCGCCTTGTTAATGTTCCTGCTGTCGTATTTACCCTATTCAACTTCATAATTGTTTCAACAAGCATCATTTGTTTGTTTCTCACTCTAAGACTTAGTTGAACTTACTGAGGTTTCAGGACATTGCCCCGTGTGCCAAGAACTATAATGTTTTAAATGTTCATGAGGCTTTGGTTTTTTAAAAAATGAATCTCAAAAACATCAGATAAGGTTTATATACTTTTAAGAAATACTTTCGAACAAAATTTTGGATATTCTTTTTAAAACTTAAAAATACCGCATTTTATTTAAAATTCAAGCGCAATATTACATCTGGGAGAAAAGACTCGTGGAATTTTATTTAGTCAGAATGAGTTTTAGGGAGCAAAGAATTTATCGCTCGTTTTAGAAATAAAATGCTGAGGCCTAGAGGGACTGAGTAAACTCAGAACTCAGTATTGAGGGACTGAGTAAACTCAGTATTACTCAAGGTAGGTAATAGAAAATTCAGATTAGATAGACCTAGGAGAATATACTCTCCAAGGCTTTCTGCTGCCTCAAGTAAACAGCTTTCCAATAAGTCCAATTTGGAAGAATCACAAAAATGTCAGATATACTATCATGAAATAAAATACTTTTAACTATTAAATTATACTATATTTTTTGAAGAGCAATTATTCTCAAATATAAACAAAGAACAATGAAATTTAGCACTTTTGAATTAGTCTTTAAAGTAAATAACATATTGTTTTATTAAAATGATAATGTCTATATGTTTAAGGAAGCAATGCTCTTTTATATCTGTGTTACAGAAAAAACAAATAATGTCTAGTGTTTTACAGTTGGAAGCACGTTCCGGTACCAGCACATGTAGAAATAGAAGTGTCAAAATCCTCACAATGCAAGTTTCCAGACCCCTTCAATTCCACGTCTGAAATATCTCTAAACAGGACTGCTTTGGGCAACCCCAAACCACTGCTTCAGTGAAGGCTCCTATCTCCTTCCTGTTGCGTAGTCTTTCTGCAGCCCACCTCTCCCCTGCCATTTCATTCTCCATGCTACTACAGAGCCTCTGCTCAGAGCAAGTCTGAACATGACTTTTCACTGTAAAAATCTCTGGTGGCTTCCCACTGCTTTCAGGATAAAATCCAAATTTGGCATAAGCAGGCCTTCCTTGTCTGACCCTAATTCTTTAGTGTCTCCTCCCATCCTCCCTCATTCACATCCTAACTCCAGTTACCCTGAACTTCACAGTCATTGACTGATATTCTAGACATTCCCCCCTTTCCCTGCCTTTGTGGTATTCCTGTCACTGAAAAGTCTCTCTCCTCTCATTCACGTGGCACACTTTTACTTTTCTCTGAAGACCTAGATTAGACATGTCCTCTGATTTGGCACTCCTCCTGCTTCCCAGGGAAGTTCCCACAGCCCTTGGTCCTCACCAGGTCTCTGTGCATACAACAATCTTACCACAATCATTTGTCACAACAAATTGAAATTAACTCTTTATGTGCCTGTCTCCTTTTAGACTGTGAATTCCTTGAGGGTGGTTTGGAGTTTTATTTATTTTGCTGTACTTGGGAGTTCATCTATCTTTGCATTAGGCTCAATACCTGATGTGCAGGACAAGCTCAGTAAATGTTGAGTAAATTCAGGAAATCTATAGGTTCTTTCTAATTATGTTACGTACGTGAACTGCTCTTATGAGGCTCTGGATAGAAGCACTGTGGGAATGTTGGAGTCCTAAGGGTTTACTGTTACATCGAGTGTTAGTTTGCTAGGGCTGCCATAACAAAGTGTCACAGACTGGGTAGCTTCAACAGCAGATCTTTGTTTTCTGACAATTCTGGAGGCTGGAAGTCTGAGATCAAGGTATCAGCAGGGTTGGTTTCTTCTGAGGCCTTTCTCTCCTTGCCTATCTTCTCCCAGAGTCTTTTCATGGTCTTCCCTCTGTGAGTGTCCTAATCTCCTCTTCTTTTAAGAATGCCAGTCAGGGAGTTCCCACTGTGGTGTGGAGGGTTAAAGGACCTGGCATTGTTGCAGTTGTACCATAGGTTTCAGCTGCAGCTCTGATTCAGTCCCTGGCCCGGGAACTTCCATATGCTGCAGGTGCAGCCATTAAAAAAAAACAAACAACCAAAAAGTGCCCATCAGATTAGTTTAGAGCCCATTGATGACCTCAATTTTAGCTTAATTACCTCTTTAAAGACCCTATTTCCAAATACAGTCACATTCTGAGGTATTGGTGAGTAAGACTTCAACATGTGAATAGGGGACAGAGGCCTAATTCAGCCCATAACCTGGGATAAGAGAACTGGTCCATCCAGAGTTTGCTAAATTTTTATTCCTTTATTTTTATTTTCTTTTTAAGGACGCACTTACAGCATATGGAAGCTCCCTGGCTAGGTGTCAAATCCGAGCTGCAGCTGCCAGCCCACCCCACAGATCCTTAAGCCACTGAGCAAGGCCAAGGATCGAACCTTCATCCTCATGGATACTGGTCAGGTTGGTAAACTGCTGAGCCACAACAGGAATTCCAACAATATTTTTATTTTTAAGAAGTGATTCATGAGATTAATGAAAACCAGAGGAGAGGAAATCTAAAGGAAAGTAAGTTCTTAGAAGAGAGAGGAAATATGGACCTCCTTGGCAGAAGCCAACTTAGTCTTTCTGGTTTTTTTCTTTTGTAAAAGAGGGTCTATTACTGCATATATGCTGTTGGCTGTCTGTGTACTCATGAAATAAGTGTTTGCTTAACGTACATTCGAAATCTGTTACTCCTTCGGAAAAAACAACAACAAAATCAATATTCAGAAAATCAACTGTTGAGGTAGGTTATTTTTAAGTATAGGATACCACTGAGGCATAAGAGAAGCATAACTTTCATGATATGTCTAAATTAAATAAAAGCAAAATCTTTTTTTCACGGCTGCACCCGCAGCATGTGGAAATTCCCGAGTCAGGGATTGAGTCCAAGCCACAGCTACAACCAGTGCTGCCGGATCCTTTAGCCCACTGTGCTAGGTTGGGGATTGAATCTGCACTTCTGGGGCAACCTGAGCTGCTGCAGTAAGATTCTTAACCCACTGTGCCACAGTGGGAACTCCAAAAAAAGTTTTTAAAAACCTGGTAAAAGGAGATGGATTCTAGTTTTCCTTATAAATCTCTAAAGAAATACTGTGCCTTTTTAAAAATCTGTTTTACAAACTGTGGAAAGCTCTGTGCTCTGTCTCTCTGTCTCCTGTCTCTTCCTCCAGGGTTGTCAGTAACACACTTAATAAGAAGACACTGTTGAGCAGTAATTCTTGCACCTTGGGATGAAGGTTAGACTTAGCAGTTTTCCCAAGGGAGCAAGAGCAGGGAAGCAGGTATAATGTTCCAAACAGTGCACATTTTTTTCCTCCTTAAGATTAGAAGTTCTTTTATGAGTGGATTTTGCTTTGCTTTAAAATAATCCTTTATTTTTTAGGCAGTTTTAGATTCACAGAAAAAATGAGTGCAGTATAGAGTTCCCATATAGCCCCTACCCGGAAACCCGCATGGCTTCTCCCATTATCAACTTCCCCCATCAGAGTAGTACATTTTCTATAACTGATGAACCTATATTGAAACATTTTTATTACTCAGAGTCCATAGTTTCCATTAGAGTTCACTTTTGGTGTTGTACATTCTATGGGTTTGGACAGATTTATAATGACATATCAAACGGAGTAGTTTCACTGCCCTAAAAATCCCCTGTGCTTTGCGTACTCATCCCACCCTTCCCCCTAACCCCTGGCAACCACTGATTTTTAAATTTTCTCTCTAGTTTTGCATTTTCCAGCATGTCATATAGCTGGAATTGTATAGTATGTAGTCTTCAGATTGGGTTTTTTTTTCCCGCTTAGTGATATATACTTGTTTCCACCATGTCCTTTCATGACTTGATAGCTCCTTTCTTTTTGGTATCAAATAACATAGCATTACCTGGAGTTCCCGTTGTGGCTCAGTGGTTAAGGAATCCGACTAGGACCCACGAGGTTGCACGTTCGATCCATGGCCTTGCTCATTGGGTTAAGGATCCGGCGTTGCCGTGAGCTGTGGTGTAACAGGTTGCAGACGCTGCTCAGATCCAGCGTTGCTGTAGCTGTGGTGTAGGCCTGCGGCTATAGCTCCGATTTGACCCCTAGCCTGGGAACCTCCATATGCCGCGAGTGCAGCCCTAGCAAAGGCAAAAAAACAAAAACAAAAACAAAAAACCCGAAAAACAAAACCATAGCATTACCGGAATGCACCACAGTTTCTCTATCCACTCACCTACTGAAGGACATCTCAGTTGCTTCCAAACTTTGGCAGTTATGAACAAAGCTGCTATAAACATCCGTGTGAAGGTTTTTGTGTAGACATAAGTTTTCAACTTCTTTGGTTAAATATCAGCGAGCATGATTACTGGATATCGCAAAATATGCTTAATTTTATAAGGAACCTCCAAAGTGTCTTTCAAAATGACTGCACCATTTTGCATTTCCACCAGCAACACCGTCAGCATTTGGTGTTGTCAGTGTTCTTTATTTTGGCTGTTCTAATAGGCCATGTAGTGGTACCTCGTTGTTTTAATTTGAATTGGTCTGCTGAGGTATGGTTTGGAGCATTTTTTAATATTCTTATTTGCTATCTGTGTATCTTCTTTGGTGAGGTGTCTGTTAAGCTCTTTGGCCCATTTTTAATCTGGTTGTTTTCTTATAGTTGAGTTTTAAGAGTTCTTTGTATATTTTGGATAACAGTCTTTTCATCAGCTGTGTCTTCTGTAAACACAAGAGCACGCCTTATCCACAGTTTCATTTCCCAGGGTTCAAAAATATTAAACAGAAAATTCCAGAAAACAAACGGTTCGTAAGTTCTAAATCACAGGCTTTTCTGAGCAGCATGATGAAATCTCGCGTCACCTTGCTCAGGACGTGAGCTATCGCTTTACCCACCGTATCGCGCTAGTCACTCAGCCGCCATCTCAGTTACCAGCGCCTCTGATGTGGTGTCGGTATCGCAGTGCTTGTGTTCAGGTAGTGCTTGTTTACTTGGTAATGGCACCGGAGCCCGAGAGTAGTGATGCTGGCAATTCAGATACGCAAAAAGCTATAGAGTGTTTCCTTCAAGTGAAAAGGTGAAAGTTCTCCGCTTTAGGAAAGAGAAAAATCCTGTGCTGAGTTGGCTAAGATCTACGGTAAGAAGGAAACTTTACTTCATGAAATTAAAGAAAAGAAATTCGTGCTAGTTTTGCTGTCACACCTCAAACTGCAAAGTATGACCACAGTGTGTGAGTGCTTAGTTAAGACGGAAAAGACATTAAATTTGTAACACAAGCTATTTTGAGAGGGAGGGAGAGAGACATTTACATAGCTTTTATTACAGTATATTGTTATAATTGTTCTATTTTATTAGTTATTGTTGCTAATCTCTTACTGTGCCTCACTTATATTAATCTTTATCATAGGCATGCATGTATAAGAAAAACAATATATATAGGATTGGGTCCTACCCATGGTTTCAGATGTCCACTGGGGGCTGAGGATAAGGGGGAACTACTGTATTTTCTCCCATTCTGTGGCATATCTTCTCATGCTCTTGATTCTTTGCTTTTTAAAGTAAACAGAAGTCGTTAATTTATCTTAACAGCATAAACTAGTAAGATAGGGAGTGCTGAGTATCAAAACAACTGAACCAGAAAAAGAAGGATACCTGAAACTTATGATGTGGTAATTAGTACTCTGTTGCCTTTTACACAGAATTGACAGTATTTTGTTAACGGTGACTCATTGATGCTTGCAGATTTCTTACAGGCCCAGGAGGTCTCAGGCAGTTTCCTACCTTAAAACATTTGTTTTGATAATTTCTTCATGAGTCACAAGTTTGGAACTCCAAATTAACTTTATCATAAAAAGAAGCAAATGGTGGTTATATTTCCTGGATAGCTCACAGATGCTTACTTAAGTTACATTTTTTTCAGTGACGGTATAGGGAGGTATCTAAGAACATACGCTCTGAGCCAGAATCCTGGAGCTCAGACCCATCTCTGCTTCTCTGTGACTTTAAGGAAGCTGCTTAACCTCTCGGAGCTTCAGTTACTTCCTTTGTAAAATGGAGATATAATCATAGTACCTAATTTATAGAGCTGATTCTAGGTGTTAATTGCATGGAAAACTGTGCCTGGCACCTAATAGGTACTGTGTAAGAATTAGGTGCTATTAGTTCACTGTTGTGAACTGTAGAACTAACAATAGAAGTCTGAAATCTGGGTCCTAAGGCAAGGACCTGCCATGTCTGATATCGATACCCCTCTATCTAAAATTTACTAAATTGTATAACTGTATTTAGTAAATAGCACTAACTAAACTGCGTAAGTGTTGACTTGCTTGTCTCTCTCTCCCACCGGACTGTAAGCTCCACTGAAGGCAGGGACAGTGTCTTATCTGACATTGTCACACCATGTAATCATAGAACTGGTAACAGCAAGTGTTCAATAAATGGTAACTAGAAATAGCAGCACTGGCAGTTGCAGCCGCAGATACTGGGTAAATATTTGTAGAATGAAGATCCAGGTGTGAGGGGAAGGAAGAAAACGTCCTCTGCTTTGGGCACAGTGTGAACTTCAAATATCTGGGAATAGGCAAAATTCCTCTCTGGCATCTCCCTAGTCTTTCTCTCCTATCTTTTCCTGCCCTGTGGTTCTTACCTTCCCTGGCGCTTATGGACTCAAAGAGTTCATAGTGTTTGAATTCTTCCACAATGTTACCTCTCTGGCCTGCTGTACTCCTAAAGTGCTCCAGGCTCTACAATCACCCTTCTATCCTCTGTTAGTCAAAACTGCTGTTCCTTCAGGGCAACCAATCTCAGCTAGTTATTAAAAGGAAAGTGTCTTACACAAATTCACATTAATGTGTGTGAATATCTGAGTCCTTAATGCTCCGAGAGATTCACGCTTCTCAAAAACTGCAGTGAATATCCATTTAGTGGAATTATTAGCTGTGTATTAAAATGAAGTGAAAGGAAGATACATTTTAGAGAGATGGGGGTGAGGAACTTCCAAGTAGCAAGCTGGCTGAAGGGAAATTTCCTACAGGGCTTCTGACTTCTATCTTCTCTGTTATGAAAGTTATCATTCCCAAAGGTCTTACATTTGCATCCTCCCACCCCCTCATCAGCATCTTCCCATAGCACTGTCAAGAAAGGGTGAAGTTTGAGGAGAGAGGGGAAATGGGCTAAGAGGCTAAGAGGCAGAGCTAGAGACCCTATGTATAGTCTCAATCTTGAGAAAATACAAACCGAATTTATTATTTTTGGAAGGCAATTCTACATGAGTGTCTCACATTTCTTTACGTTTTGCAAGCAGAGGCAAAGGCTCCCTTTGTTCTGGAATATCTTTTCAGGGGTGTTTGTATGGCCAACAACTTTTGGAAGGCAGAGATAGTGTCCCTCTATGGAGCAAGAGCAGGTATGTTTATTGTCCAGTATAATAAAGATAATGCTCCCTTCCACTAGGCAAATGTCAGATAGGCTTACCAATCATTATAAAAGATTCAGTTACCTAAACCTGGGGTTTCTCTCTTGTAATGCAGCCAACTGCATGTACAGGGATCATCTGGCCCCCTTCCTGTCACTTTTTCGGAGCTGGGACTCAGGTGCCCTAGCTAGTGCTGTTGCTGAGTGCTATCCCCCCCCCCGCCCCTTTTTTTTTGGTCTGGAAATTTTGTATCTTCTATCAGCATCCATGAAACTGTGACTGATTAACTTGTGAGCTTGCAAATAGTGTAAAATCTCCAGCCCTTCGTAGTTCTTGACAATTATTATATTTCCAGATGAAAAAAAAATTCACAGCTCTCTCCAGAGCAGAAATCTCCACGAGTATATAAGGTGCTGAAAGGGGTTGTAATAACTTTCCCATGGGGCTAAATGTATCCTTTATTAATTAATTTTTCAATACTTGCTAATGATTTTTTTATGTGAAATCAGTACTATAGGAAATCAGTCCCTCTCTTTAGTAAGATGCAGACTTGATGAGTGCTTACAGTTGTGTGTTGACAATATGAGGAGTAACTTGACACTGCTACTCAGTCAACACTGCTACTCAAGGCTTAGAGTGCTGCTGTGTTGGAGACTAGAGGAGAGGTGAGGGTGAATATTTAGCATTCACTTCCTTGACCTCTGTCTGCATGTACATATGCGAAGTCAAATCTTTCCAGCTTCTATTTTGGGCATGGGCAAGAACCACTCTGCTTCATTCTAGTCCCAATGATCCCTTCCGAAACCTATTTAAAGACATGTTCTTCAAAGTTATATTTGTCCTTCCTTGAGGGATGAAAAAAGTACTGATCACTTACAAATGGGGAACTGGAAGAAAGGTCTATGAAAGTCACCTGTCAGAAAGGGAGTGTGAGAGAAAAAGAGTTGTTCTGTTTTTCTAGTTATGGTATTTTCTGCTGTTAGTGAAATAAGCTGAAATTGTTTCTTATTTATGTTATTCTCATGCAGGGCGAATCCCTAGAACACATTAAAAATAGTGATTAAAAACTAAAGTGCAGTTCTCTTTCCTTCTCATACTTATGTAGCTCTTCTTTGTCAAATTTATTCTCTGCCACACGCACATCTCTTAGAGGTTGCAAATGCATTCCCATTCTAAGGTCTGAATTGTTCACTAATAGAGTTAGGATGAAATTTTTGGTCTCCATATTACCAGTTTAATTTCCTTTGTTTTGTTTAAAAGCATAAGTGTCTACTCACTACCAGCAGATGTAAAGAGACTTGGCTTTCTGACACCTAACCAGGTCTAACCAGGTATGGATTTAGGGAAGGGAAAGTGGGCCTCACCTAAACATTCTGGATATTATAAAGAACAGTGCTCCCCCACTGCTTTAAGTCATGGGCACACACCCACCCCCATTAGCCATCCCTAATCTTCAAATGTAACTCCTTTATCTTGTAACCCAATTGAGACAAAATTGTTGAGAAAGGGAAGAGAAATAAGACAGAAGACTCATAAAGTTTTCTGCTTCTCCCTCCCTATATTCACCTGGAATAAATTATGTTGAAAAGGTATGAAATATCCATGTACATGGAATGCTCAATGGTCTCATTTTAATGCACATTTTGATGAAAAATTAAAATTACAGTAGTCACATAGCAACATAAAACATATAGCACGATTATTAAGATTTTTGATATGATATTATAATCAGTGGAATGTCTTTAAGGACTTCAGGGATAAAGGATAGGGAGGAGATGATACTGTCTAGAAAATCATGAACTATGTGGATTTGAAATATGTCTTAAAGGACGTCTAGTCTGATTACCTTATAATGCTTGAATTCCTCTGCATTGTCCTGGTCAAATGTTCAAACATGAATGTTAATATCTATATCATGTCAAAGGTTTTTAAAAGTGCGATCCACTTGCCTCCATAGATTCTTTTTTAGTGCAATAAATCCTTTCTTAGAAGTTTAGATACTAGGGGAAAATTATGGGGCTTTCATCTTTTTTTTCCCCACTGTTTTTATCACTGGTATTATAAATATATAGACTCAATTATTTAATTTTGTAAGTAAGTTCATTTTTATCAGTTTTTTAGATTGTATGGTTTACATCCTAATCAGTGAGTTGAATATGTGAGTACCTGTCCTTATGAGGAAGATGGTTGTTTCTCTTTGAGAGGGAGTAAGTGTTCAGAGGGGGACATTGTGATCTCTGTTAGGTCCAGCGCCACCTAAATCTGCAAGGACTGGAAAAGTCAGACTAGACATGTACAAATCAAATGGAGACAATTGAGGCCCCCTAGGAAGCTCGAACTTTTTTAATTCGAGCCTCTGATACAACTCAGTCAGAACTTCTGTTATGATTATGAGTTGGAGATGGGAATGGAGAGCAATTAACAAGGATTTACATTATTGTAACCAAAAAGAAGACGTAGATTTTTGCATTTAGGTCTGACTACAAAATAGGAGAATGATCTAAAATATAATTTGAAAGTGGAAGCTTTGAATCTCAGTTGAAATTTGATTTGTCCTGGAAAGGGAGCTTTGTCCATGGGACTTTATTGGCACTCTGTGAAAGTGCTACTTGCTGCAGAGCCTAGGAACAGTCACAAAAGGGCTGGTGTCTGCATCAGACAAACAATTCCTGCACACAAAAGTATTCCCCAAAAATTTAGACATTATTCTCAGCTACTGAACCACAAAAGGTGTCATTTCTTTAGGATATTTTGTTTGCTTCCTGAGGACTTTTTTTCTCTACTGTTTAGCTAGCAGCTTATAATTCTGCAATCCCAAAGGAAAGAAAGGCTTCTCACACATCCAAAGGAAGATGGCAGTCTCCCAAACCATCAATGCCTTCAATTTTCATGTAAAGTCAGCTTAGCGAATCATAGGTGGATTTTTACCAAAAATGCATTGAAGGGACTATGCCACCAATAATAACTTATTTTAAAATAATCAGCTCATCCTTGGCTAGAAATATGTATACTGTAGCCAAATACATTAAAACATCAACAAAAATACCTTTGAAGATAATTCAGCAAAAGCCCAATATCCACAAATGAATTGATATCAGAAGGAATAATAAAAGCTCATAATGCTAACAAGAGTGCATTAAGGATTTATGTATTAGTACTGTTTAGGGATCAAATGGAATAGTTTAATTAGAATGACTTTTTACGAGAACACATAAGAGCTTATTCATGAGTTTAGGTCTATTTCAGAACCAACTAAAATGCAAAATATGAAATTGAGTACAAAGCAAGAAAAAAATTACCAGTACCTAAGGAAATGAAAAATCCCAAGATGTCAGTGTGGCCATGAATGAAATCATCTTATATACAGAAAATTTAAGACACGTATCATATGAGATAGTCATGATCAGAGTCCACATTCCTTGTATCCCAGAATCTCAAATTAGCAGGAAGAGCTACTCTTCTACTATTCGATTTAATGTGGAGTGGGTCTCTATAGGGTGATAAGCCTAAATTAAACCCTTAAGCAAAGAACAGTAAGATGCCTACCACTGAAAAAATCCTTCAAAGTCTCTTCATTGCCTTCATGATGTCCTTTACTTAACACATAAGATCTTTGGTGATTTGGCCCTTGCCTATCTTTCTGGTCTTATCTCCTGCTACCTTCCCTTTGGGCCTTTTCTATGTGTTCTCTATATCCATTCAAAAAAGTTATCAGGCACCTATTATATGCCCTTCCCTAAATGTCTGCCCGCAAACTCTTCATCTATTAAAACTCAAAAATCTCCTTGAAGTTCCCTTCCTTAAGGCAAGTTAATAACTACCTTTTAATCCTTTTAAATAATTCCACCACTGTACCTTGTATACAACCCTGGTGGAACCATACAGCAACATTTTTTGAGAGAGAGAGTTAAAACACACACACGCAATATGTTCCAGTTGTTAAAAAGTCTAAGCGAACTTGAAGTATTTGAAGAATTAATAATCCATTTCACCTTCCACCTTCTTTAATCCTACTCTCCTTTTCAGAAATAATTGCAGTTAAGAGTTAGAGGCATATTGGGAGTTCCTGTTGTGGCGTAGCGGAGACAAATCTGACCAGGAACCACAAGGTTGTGGGTTCGATCCCTGGCCTCTCTCACTGGGTTAAGGATCTGACCTTGCCGTGAGCTGTGGTGTAGGTCACAGATGCGGCTCAGATCCTGCGTTGCTGTGTGGCTCTGGCATAAACCAGCAGCTGTAGCTCCGATTTGACCCCTAGCGTGGGAACCTCCATATGCCGCAGGTGCAGCCCTAAAAAAAAAAAAGGCATATTATTTCAGGCTTTTTTCTGTGTAGTTATATACCTGATAGGCAACTAAATGTATTTAAAAACACAGACTCTAAAGCCAGGCTGTTTGGGAGAAAATTCAAGCTCTTCTCCTTAATATTTTGGGGTCTTGAGCAAATTTCTTGTACTTTTTGTGTCAGTTTCCTTATCCATAGTATAGTAATAATAATAACATATATAGCCGATTAAATGAGTTAATACATGAAGCACCTAGAACAGTGCTCCACATATACTAAGTCCTTTAAAGTGTTTGCTCTGAAAAGAATATATATATATAAATAATTGAATATATATAAATGTTATATGTATATAAATAATTGAATCACTTTGTTATATATCTGAATCTAGCACAGCATTGTAAATCAACTATACTTCAACAAAAAAGTGTTTGGTATATATTATACAAGTATAGATTTTTATATTGCTTTTAAAAATGTATAAAGGAAATTATACTTACTGTTCTGCAACTTTTAAATTTGCTTAACAATCTGTCTACCTTATTCTATAATAGGAATTTATTATATGTTATTTAACCATTCATTATTCAGTTTGTTCTTAAATTTATAGCTACATGAGAGTATTTTGCAGGAAAATTCCTAGAATTTTTATTGGAGTATAGTTGACGTAACAATGTGATATTAGTTTCAGGTGTACAGTAAAATGAATTATATACATATGCATATATATCCCCATCCTTTTTTCCCATATAGGTTGTTACAGAATATTGAGTAGATTTCCCTGTACTATACAGCAGGTCCTTGCCAGTTATCTATTCTATACACAGTAGGGTATATATGCCAATCCCATCCCCCCAATTTATCCCTACCCCCCACAGTTTCCCCTTTGGTAACCATAAGATTGATTTTGAAATCTGTGAGTTAGTTTCTGTTTTGTAAATAAATTCTTGGAGTTCCAGTTGTGGCTTAGTGGTAATGAACCTGACTAGGATCCATGAGGATGTGGGTTTGATCCCTGGCCTTACTCAGTGGGTTAAGGATCTGGCATTGCTATGAGTTGTGGTGTAGGTCACAGGGGGTTCGGATCTGGCGTGAGTCTAGTAGACACTGAGTAAGACACATCTTCCAGGTCACATACCCTCAACAATAGGTATCCAAGAGCCTCTGAGCTAGTTCTTCTCTGGATCCTTATCTCTAACTGCTGACAGGTCATGAAGGAATCCTAAATATCCTGAATATATTCTTTCCCTGCTTCCTAACAGACACAGCCTTCCTATGACCCCACAGTCTGCCTTGAATATACCAGGATTATCTTCATTAAGCCCTTTGTGTATATGTTGATGTTGCTCACCATTAGAAACGCTATCCTCCAGGTCACCCCTCCTCTCCTATCAGTTCTGTGCATTTCTATTTCTAACTCCATCTCCCACACACCCTTCACTACATTCCTGAATCCCTTTTACTGTTCCTTCTGAAATTCAAGATCCATTCTCATCAAATCTGCTACATCTTCAACCTCTTTTCTGAAACTTTCCTTTACCTTCTTGCTTTATAGAAAAGCCGCTGTCTTTCTGAGGATGCTTCTTCCCCTTCAGCCTTCACAAGTAGGGCCTGTTTTCCACACCCCTTGTATTTGTAGATCTGGAATCAGGGTAGATTTCTCTGCAGCTTAATCCTGCTGTCATCAAAAGACACAACTGACTAACTTCATTGATGGGATCATCTGCCTATGCCTGAACCACTAATTTCTCTGAGATTTTAGCTCCTAACTCATTGTCACTCTCCCCAGCACTTTTCCTTTTTAACTTTTGAAGGTTTAGGATATATGTAGATGATATTTCCATCACCCTGGCCTCTCAGTTTCTTAACCTCCTTTCCTCTGTCTTGTCCAACTCTCTACCTCAGCCATTACTTCATGTTCTTACCCTAGAATATATCATAACCAGTCCTAAAATCGCTCCATAATCTCCATTTCATTCACTTCACTCTCTGGCCTTACTACCTCACTATAGTTGCCATTCATTCTGTCTAGTAGCACAACTCCAGCAACACTTCAATCTTTCCAGAATCTTTAATTTATCAGTCCTACCCTTTCCCTCTATTCCACATACCCCCTTACCCAACTTAAAATTCACAGCTGTCATTACCATTCCCAGGAGCTCCTGCTGTGGCACAGTGGGTTAATGATGAGGTTTGTCTCTGTGGAAGTGCCCATTCAATCCCTGGCCCAGCACAGTGGGTTAAGGATCTGGTGTTGCTGCAGCTATGGCATAGGTCACAGCTGTTGCATAGGTTGCAGCTCTGGCTAGGATTCAGTCCCTGGCCTAGGAACTTCCATATGCCATGAGGGCTGCCCAAAAAGAAGAAGAAAATTATTACCATTTCCATGTAATGCCTTCAACTCCCTTGCCCCCTCTCCCTTCCTCATACTCAGTTGGCAAAACTAATCTATGTCCTATCTCTACACGTACTTGTACACCTGAATGACAGTGGAGGAAAACACACAATCCTGCTTATTTAATCACATTTAATCAAGATCAAGAATATCAAGAGGACTCTCAGACTGTCTGACCATCACAGCATAAAAGACAGTGGGAAATGGAGGCAAATAGAAACATGTGAAGGATCGTGTCCTGCTTGGAGGAAGGGTGACAACATGGATTAACTCTGTTAAGTTGATGAAAAACAGACATTTAAATATGCTTTATTTATTTACGTATTTATTTTTGGTCTTTTTAGGGCTACACTTGTGGCATATGGTGGTTCCCAGGCCAGAGGTCGAATCAGAACTATAGACGCCAGCGTATACCACAGCCACAGCAATGCTGGATCCGAGCTGCATCTGTGACCTACACCACAGCTCATGGCAATGCTAGATCCTTAACCCACTGAGAGAGGCCAAGGCTCAAACCCTCGGCCTCATGGATGCTAGTCGGGTTCACTAACTGCTGAGTCACGATGGGAACTCCAAAATATGCATTATTTATGAGCAACCACTACTGTTTTTTTTAAAAGTCATTTCCCCTTCAGGATGTTACTCTTGAGGCTGAGGACTATGTTTACTCATTCTTGAGTTCTAGCAACCTATCACTCAATAAATGCTTGGGAAATTATTTCTGATGGGAACGTTGCTTTGTTATAGGTAATGTAAAGCGATAAAGACAGTGGTAGGAGTAGGAGTGATGGTGATGATGTGGCTCAAGACACCTCTTAAATGTATTTTATCTAAACATCCTCTCAGAACTTGATGGTCTTTATGTTCTTATTAAGCAATAACTGGTTGCATTTACAGGGCTAGATTTAAAATTTTAATTCCGAGAATATTGTGAATTCTTCAGTGCAGAAGTCTCAGAATTCTTCCATTCCATGGCCAAGCTTCATTTTGTTTCTTTTCCTCTTGCTACTTTCTTTTATTTGTTGGCCTGTATTTAAGGTATAAAGCTGCTTTGGGTGCAAGGGATCAAATTGGATAAAGGATTGATAATCTTAGTAATAACCCCTTCACTTAAAGCCTTTCTTTAATAATAATCTAATGTTTTATCTCCCATTAAAATTTTTGGATTAATAAAAAGAAAATTAGAGTTCCCGTTGTGGCTCAGCAGTAATGAACCTGACTGGGACCCATGAGGATGCAGGTTCGATCCCTGACCTGGCTCAGTAGGTTAAGAATCAGGTGTTTCTGTGAGCTGTGGTGTAGGTTGCAGACGAGGCTTGGATCTGGCTTGGCTGTGGCTGTGGCTGTGGCTGTGGCTGTGGCTGTGGCTGGCAGCTGCAACTCTGGTTTGACCCCAGCCCAAAAACTTCCATAGGCCATGGGTGCAGCCCTAAAATAAAAAAAAGTCACTAGCTATCAGTCAGGCTAACCAATGAAAAGAGGTAGAAATAAATAGTCCAGCACCGATTCCTTTAAATGGCATATTCTGAGATATTTTTGACATTTTTTCATCCGTATTGGTGATAAAATTATTAAAAAAACAAAACAAAACCTGAAGTTTCCTTTGTGGCTCAATGATTAAGGAACTGGCTAGGAACCATGATGATGTGGGTTTGATCCCTAGCTTTGATCAGTGGGTTAAGGATCCCACGTTGCTGTGGTGAGCTGTGGTGTAGGTCACAGATGTGGCTCAGATCTCACGTTGCTGTGGCTGTGGCATAGGCCAGCAGTTGTAGCTCAGATTCAGCCCTTAGCCTGGGAACTTACACATGTCTTGGGTGTGGCCCTAAAAAGCAAACAAACAAACAAACAAACAAACTAAAACCTATGATAGATGGTTTTGATCTTAGAATTAAATAAGCATGTAACTACAGAGTTTTAAGGTTTTAAAAAAGACATATAGACTTTTACATGTGATACAAGTCTATTGAAATTGAGCAATGATCTTGAATATTCAGCATTTATATAATTTATATAGAATGCATTTGTTTTGAAACTTTCCTGAATTATCAAGAATTCTTCCCATTTTTTTAGTAACTCACTGAGATATGAAAAATGGTGTAGAAAATAAATGTTAAGACTTTTGTTTGCTTCATTGTTAAATGATTTAAGGCTTTGATTATCTGTAATCATTTTATATTCTAAAAAAAAATTAGTCACTTTATCAAGGCATACATTATTCCTGGAAAATCTAAGTATTTTATGTCTTAGACACACTTAAAAGAACTCAAGAGATTAGTAACTTTTCTATATGAATATCTAAAATATGTAATACATGATTATGGAAACCCACTTAATTCCATTCTTTGTCTCTTTTTAATCAAACATTCTCTCTTATCAGAACTTATCAATGAATTGATTAATTATTAATTGCTATGGGTATTTGATATGATATGAACATGGATAATTACAGTAGAATAATTTGTAATAGAAAAAAATTAGAAACCATAAGATTTTGGTAAATTAATTATGATTCTCCCATACAATAGAAGATTACACTGGCACAAAAGTCATATTGTAGAAAAATATTTATTTATTTATTTTTATTTTTATTTTTTTTGCCTTATCTAGGGCCACACCCATGGCATATGGAGGTTCCCAGGCTAGGGGTCTAACAGGAGCTGTAGCTGCCGGCCTTCACCACAGCAACGTGGGATCTGAGCCACGTCTGCGACCTACACCACAGCTCATGGCAATGCCGGATCCTTAACCCACTGAGCAAGGCCAGGGATCAAACCCGCAACCTCATGGTTCCTAGTCAGATTCGTTAATCACTGAGCCACGACGGGAACTCCTGTAGAAAAATATTTATTGACATAGGAGAAAGTTCGTGATATACATTACGTAAAAATTGTGGGCTATTGAACTTCACATGTAGCTGTATTCCTTTTTTCTCCTTCAAACTAACAAAGCGAAAAGACTGTAAGAACTTTCTAATGGGAGAAGTGGAGTGGGGGAAAATGTTGTGGAAATTAATAAAAGGAACTGTAATTTAAAATAGAGTTGGAAGCCCTGAAGAGGGAGCTCTCAGGCATGTACCTCCTGGTGCAGCTTACTATACATTCCTGAAGAAGCTAATTTACTACCCCAGCAGGTGGAAGGTTTTTTCCCCCTAACCCAGCAACAGTCCAGCCAATGAGAACTGCAACTACTCTGCCGATAAGAAACCATTACCACCGGGAACTCTCACTTTCCTTCAAAAGACTTTCAATTCAAAGCAGACCCTCCAAACTCTTTCTTTTTTTCGGGCCACAGCTGCAGTATATGTTAGTTCCCAGACTAGAGGTCCAGTCGGAGCTGCAGCTGCTGGCCTACACCACAGCCACAGCAATGCTTGGTCCTTCCCCACTGTGGGGTGAGATCAAAACCACATCCTCATGGATCCTAGTTGGGTTCTTACTGCTGAGACACAACAGGAATTCCCCAACTCTCCTTTTCAGTTCATAAAGCAACATTTCTTTCCTTTTTTCTCTGAAATTGCCTACTGTTTGCCATAGTTTTCATGTCCTACATTTCAATTCCTCTGCCATTCCCAAGTAAACTTATTTTGCTAGTGAAATAATTGGCTGTTTTATTTTTAAAGTCGACAGGGTGCTTTGGATTTGTGATGATTTAAAATTTTACCCTTAGCTTTTCTCTGTTTTTCAAATTTTCTCCACCGACCATGTGTTATTTCTACATAGAAAAAAAATCTTTTAACCAAGTCACTCAAATTAAAATCAGTTTTTGTTTAATTTATTATCCAAAACTATACTTATTGAACACCAATCTAGTGCAAAACACTGTAGGGAGATATTTTTCTTTTCTTTTCTTTTCTTTTTTAAGGGCTTTACCTGTGATGTATGGAGGTTTCCAGGCTAGGGGTCTCATCAGAGCCACAGCTGCTGGCCTATGCCACAGCCACAGCAGCGTGGGATCCAAGCTGCGTCTGCAACCTACACCATAGCTCATGACAATGCCAGATCCTTCATCCACCAAATGAGTCCAGGGATCAAACCCACAATCTCATCGTTCCTAGTAGGATTCTTTTCCCCTGTGCCATATCGGGAACTCCAGAAAATATTTTTAAAAAACAATTTTTCCTACAATCAAGGAGCTTCCACCCATGTTTTATGGGTGTAAAACTATAAAATGTTAAAAAAATCAACGAAGTTTAAATAACAAGTCAAGCCAGGAATAGAAAGAGGATAAGCACACTTGATTAATGATATTGACAATTATGCCATGGAGAGAATTACTTCTCTCCTTAACATTCCTGTGTTTGATCTGATACATCATAAATCTAATCAACCTTTGCTTTTCTCTTTCCTGTTTGTACATAACCTAGCTGTGTTTCATTGATGACCCTATCATTTGTGAGTAATCCTGTTCTTGTGTTCAGTTTCATTGGCATTTAGCAAAACATAAATTCTACCTTTTTTTTTAATGGCCTCAGCCTGCAGCCTATGGAAGTTACTGGGCCAGGGACCTACATTGCAGCTGTAGCAACACTGGATCCTTTAACACACTGTGCAGACCAGGGATCAAACCTTTGCCTTTACAGAGACTCGAGCTGCTGCAGTCAGGTTCTTAACCCACTGCACCACAGTGGGAACTCCAGTAAAGCACAATTCTAGAAACTCCTAGTTCTTTGACTTCAATACAGTCAGTGACATAAGAACTTTACAATATACTGTTGTTTCAGTATTTACCCTTTGTCTGAGATTTCAGTTTAGATACAGTACGTAAAATTTTCTTCCTTCTCTATTTTCTGATGTTGTTTACAAGGTGGGGAAGAGAAAAATTCATAAGTTTTTACTCTAGAGCTCATATATTTTCCCATCTAAAGAAGTGAAGGTACAGTAAGTTAATTTGTCAATGGCTATTTCTTGTGAAGTATGTAGAAATGTACTAGTACCATGATTCTGTATGTTAGTCAGATAAAAAGAGTTGATCTGAGGGAACCTAAATGTATTCAGAACCCTATCTTTGGTTGTTTTTTTTCCCCCTCAGTATTTAATCATGTTTGTTAATTCTTCTAATGGGAAAGATTGGAAATGAATTATTGTCATTCAGAGAAGCTAATTCCACTGTAAAAAAAAAAGTCCATTACTTAGCACCAAAAGAAAATTAGTATTCTTACTTATACTAATGGGAAATGTTGGTTTAAATTTCCCCAAATGTTACCTATGGGTAGCTGAAACAAGTAATTATTAAATCATATCCTTCTGTTTACATTATGTAGATTTTCACAGATTTCCTTCCAGAGTGATTTTCAAAACCCTGTATGAAGATGTGTATTTCCCCCTAGAGGGGACTTAAGCATAGGATAAATTTAAAAAGTGATACAAAAATTGATAACAGTGTCTTAATGATTTTTCTTCATGCCTGTTAAGTCAGAAAGATGCAGGGGTCAGTATTTCCAGATAGCATTTGTGAATTATATTTATCTAATGAAAGTTTTTTTCCCTCCTTATGATAGATTTCTCCTTTCTTCCATCTTTCCTTCCTTTCATCCTATTTTCTTCCAATAATTTACATACACATGTTTGAAATTAGATTTCCATAGCTACTGCTAAAGAGTGACTGTCTTTTCTCACCGATTTAACAAATACAAAAGTTTATAAATCCTGTGGTCTGGAAACCAAGCAAATATGGTAGCACACACAAAAAACAACAGTAGTCTCTTTATTGAAACAATTTTTCAACCGCTCCTTTAAAACCTAAAACAATTTTTTGAAATAAAATATGCAAACCAAATGAATCTTTTTTTCAAGTAATGTATTTTATGTGGAAAAAATTTAGATCACTGTTTTCCCATAATACTGGAACATTATTTCTCTAAAATTGAAATCTGTTTTAAAGGATTTCTTCTTAACATCACACTCCTTCTTTCATAACTGTAAGGCTGTTAAAACACACAAATTGCTCACTTAAGTGAATACATTATTATTTTCATAACATAATATTCACTGAGTATTTTGCTATAACTGAAGTTAGAAGTTCTGCATATAAAATTACTGATAGAGGAGTTCCCGTCATGGCGCAGCAGTTAACGAATCCAACTAGGAGCCATGAGGTTGTGGGTTCGATCCCTGCCTGGCCTCGCTCAGTGGGTGAAGGATCCGGCGTTGCCGTGAACTGTGGTGTAGGTTGCAGACGCGGCTAGGATCTGGCGTTGCTGTGGCTCTGGCGTAGGCCGGCAGCAACAGCTCCAATTAGACCCCTAGCCTGGGAATCTCCATATTCTGTGGGTGCGACCCTAAAATGACAAAAACCAGAAAAAAAATTACTGATAGAAATAGAGACAAAAATGTGCCTAAGTGACTTCTCCCTACCCCTCAGCAGTCACTGTTTACATTATTCACTTTATATAAGGTAAATTTAAGATTTTTAGAAAAGGAATGACAGTTGCTTTTTCTCTGCTGCTTTTGGCCAAGCTGAATTTTTTTTTTTTTTGGCTGCCCTGTGGCATATGGCCAGGGAACAGATCCAAACCACAGTTGTGACCTATGCCACAGCTGTGGTGATGCTGGCTTCTTGACCCACTGTGCTGGGCTGGGGGTCAAACCTTCTTCCCAGGCTCCAGAGTCACTGCTGATCCTGTTGTATCACAGCAGGAGCTCCCAAGCTAAATATTCTTGATATATTTTTACCTGAAAATTTTCAGGTCCTGAATAATTTACTAAACTCTAAATTTCCAAAGGACAGCAAGAACAGAAAAAGGAAACTCCATGAACTTTCCAAGGGTCCTCTCTGCCTCATGGAGATCTGAGCAGTAAATGCAATGTGTGAGTTGAGGACTTGAGAGGAAAAGCACCTGCCACCAGACAGTGAGAGCATTAGAGCTGGGATCTTAGAGATCTCCTTTCCCAACACCCTCATTTCACACGAGGACAATGAGATAGAAAGAAACCAACTGACTTCCTGAGGGTCACTCAGCTGGCCAATTCTCTTACGGACCCACACTTCCTTCCATCATCCTCCCAGTCACTTGAAAAAGTTGGCCCTAAGTCTCTTTGTCTTGATTTCTTGTGAGCTGAGCAATTCTCTTAAAAGCATGCTTTTTAAAATGGATTAAGGAATTGGCAGTATGATTGTGGAGAACCATGTAGAATATCCAGCCTGCCATCCTGCCAGGACTGAACTCTGCCCAAAGTCACCTTTGCAGTTCCTGTCCTGCTACTTCTCATCCATTCAGCATCCTTCCCTCCCCACACTCCTGCTTCTGAGTCTGGTCCCTATGCATGACCATACCTAGTGCCTAGATTCCTTTATGCTATAGCTGTCATGCTCATCCTCCTCTGTTCTCAAGAAATGAACTCACCTATGTTCTTTTCTGCCTGGAGGAACTCTGTCTTTTAAACTTCATGCCTAAGTCATGGATCTATTCAGTATGTACTCTTTTCCCTTCCCCATCCCCCCTCGTTTCAGGGTATAGATCTAGGTTGTAGTAAAACTGGGGTAAGAATCTAGATCATCTAACTGGCCAGTTAGCTTCCCACTCATTCCTTTCAGCCAAGCTCTGCTGCCTGTCAGCTTCTTCGTGGAGATTATTTCTACTCTCTTAGACACACAGGTAGAAGTCCCTTCATTACAGGTGCTGAGTGTGCTCTTGGCTGATGACAGATCAGGGAAGTCCCTGGTGACTTTCTTGATGACTTTCCTTTGCCTTCAGGATAAAGCGCACCTCCTTAACATAACCTAAAAGCCTCTGTTGACCTCTTTAGTCTTTATGTGTGCTCTTCTCCTTAAACACTCAGAGCCAGTCATACTGACCTGGTCTCAGCTAGTCTGTTATTGCTGCCTTCACAGCAACCCTTCATCCCTCATTAGGCAGATCCATACTGCACACTGTGTTTGTTTCAACTGACATGTCATCCTTTTTGCAAAGCCCTCCCTCACCTTGGATTTTGTTCCCCATATCATAGAAAGCATCTAATACTATATAAGAATGGATTATGGACTTATATGAATCCTCTGATCATGAAGTCGATGAATCTTGAGGAGACTTTGTTTATCTCAGTATCGGTAATAGCCGCACAACACTTCACAGTATAGTTTCATTTTTAAATGTTTGCTTTTTTAATTAAAGTAAATCATGTATTTGAAAAAGTACTTAAATCATGTATGTACAGCTGGATGAATTTTCACAAATTAAAGTCTTGCTGTAAGTAGCATAAATCGAAAAACAGAACATTACCCCTAGATTTCCTATTTATTCCCCTTTCCCATCTTTGCCCCTCTTATTTCTAACACAAAAGAATATTTCCTGACTTCATATAAATGGAATCATACAGTACATATTCTCTTTTGTGTCTGACTTCTTTCTCTCAGTGTTATGTTTATAAGATTCTGAAAGCTTTTTTTTTTAAAGTAATATTACAGTATCTAAGATTTTAATCAATGTATATGAGATGTTTCCATATCACCAGTTCAGAAAGAAGGCAGCTGTTAAGAGGCAAGCATGAAATGTCTCTGTAGAGGATGCCTGCTCAGCATTCTTTACTGTTATTCCTAACAGAACCTACTTTTGTTACGGTGCCCCATGCAAACCATGTGATTCACAGTGGGGTAAACCTAACTGGTATTCTTGCTTCTTGTTGTCAGTGATTGGCTGAGGAATGTGACTTCTCATTTTGACCAACGAGACCTGAAAAGAGGCTTCCTGGGGATCCTGGGAAATTTTTTTTTGCCCACTATCTAGGAATACTTGCAGAAGAGACCCCCTAACTCTTCTTATGGATGTTGTCATGTGTAGTTGTGAGACTCAGACCTCTAAGGATACCCCGTCACCAGGCTGGAGGAGGAAGTCAGTATAAGGAGGAAAACAGTGCCAAGCATCCCAAGGATATAGGGCTGTCTTCAGGATTAAGTCATCCTTTGCGCCTGTCCTACCTCTGTTTCCAGATATGTCATTCAGCAGGTCTCATTATTTAATCCAGTTTGAGATTTTCCTTTTTTATTCATTTTTGGGTTTTTTGATGCTTAAAACGAAGGACATTTTAACCAACAGATCTTTTAAGGACTTGGATGATTACTTGCAAGTCATATGTAACCGAATGGAGAGTTATGTGAAGCTTTGGTCATGGGAATGAGATGCAAGTTGGGCAGCAAAGGCATGGGATGGAGGGCTCCAGCTAGAGCATGGGACTGAGATAGAAATCCCTTAAGAACAGATTACCTTGGGCAAAGGCTCTGGCTGCAATGTTGTAGACAACCAAGTAACTGAAGTTTAACATTCTGAGTAGTAGGGAAGGAAGGCAGATGTATGTGCCTGCAAGTAGAGAGGGTTTTCCTTCTTCCTGTCTGTGGAAGAAACGATGGTCAACAGTCATAATCCTAAGTGGCCCAGGGGAATTTCTGCTGAGGACAGGGAATTGCACCAGCTGGCAGGTTGCCAGATTTTGGTAGTACATATCCAAGGTGACAGATTCTTAGACAATGGACATGAAGCTTGGCACAGGGATAACTAGACTCTTGATGTTTTCCCAACACTATAGTATAGTGTAGTAATGAGAGCAATGAAAGGGACAGGAAAGGGCCCTGTGGCTGATAGAACAGATTTTGCTGTTTTTCTACTCCTCCTTGAGATAAAAGTAATTAATACTGCCCACAAAGACTGAGAAAGCATGCCTGTGGATACTAGAGTTACTGTGAAGGGAGAACTATCCAATGGAAAGGATATTCTCTATGGTAGAGCCTCAGAGCTTAAGCTGAAAATTAAAGGGAAAAATAGTTCTTTTTTCCACTGAAGCTGGGAAAGTAGGATAGATCCAGTTCATTTACATAGGATATTAAGGAGATTTTGTGAATAAGGCAGCATCTGATTTGACCTGAGAAGGAAAGATAATATTTACACTGAAAGTGATGAAGAAAATATTTCAGTTAAAGGAAACTGAAAGTGCCGAGGCAGAAAGGCAGGAAACAGGAAAGTGGGTAGAGGACAGTGTTGTAGATCACTTTGACTTTGCTATAGAATGTGTGAGGCTAGGGAGGGCTAAGAAGGGTGGGAAAGAGAAGTTGTGTAAAGACAGAGAAGTGTGACTCTTATCCTGTAGGTAATGGAGAACAAGCAAGGATAAAGTGGAAGTGGGCTTCAGGGTGATTAAAATCAGAATGGACAGGAAAGGGAAAGACAGGAAGTGGGGAGACCAAATTAGAACCCAAAGCAAGAGAATGGAGGAAAGGAAGTGAATTGGGGTCATGGTTTAGACTGTAGAGAGATGAGATAATTTATGAAGGTGAGCTTGACAGGAGCTGATATCTCTTTGGGTGTGAGTACTGCATGGTTAAGAGGAACTGGATCATTGTCACAAAATCTGGTCCCACGGGTCAATTAATTTTTTTACACCGTGTTACGTTTTCCACACAACCATGTTGCTACTGAAATGACTCCCAATTTTGCAGGCTATTTGGGAAGTTTACTTGTAACAAAATGAAACAAACAAAAAAACAAAGTCTTGAAACATGTGAAAAGGATTTGCCTGTAGTAGACGCCTCTTTCTCATGGGGTTAGTAGTACTGCTTTTGCCCAAGTAAAACTGTGTGTTCCGATAATGGCAATGGAAAGAGAAGCGTGTTTAGAGCTCTTTGCAACTTCACTGTCCTCCCAGCTCACTATCAGTACCTGCCAGAGCTGAATCTCTTTTTGCCAAGCAATTAAGGGTTTTTTTTTTTTTTTTAACACAGCTTTTCAGAATTTGGCTTATTGGCTAGAGAGCATTCATTTTCTAAACAGGAAAACCGAGTTTGGAACTGGATGCCAAAACATAATACTCTTTTTTATTAAAGAGCAGTACTTCTTAAAGAAAGAATGCCTTTTTTAAAAAAAAATTTTTTTTGCTTTTTAGGCCCACACCCATGGCACATGGAAGTTCTTAAGCTATGGGTTGAATTGAAGCTACAGCTGCCGGCCTATGCCACAGCCACAGCCAGGTGGGATCTTAGCCGCGTCTGCAACCTACACCGTAGCTCATGGCAATGCCAGATCCTTAACGCATTGAGCAAGGCCAGGGGTCAAACCTGAATCCTCCTGGATACCAGTTGGGTTTGTTTCTGCTGAGCCACAATGGAAACTCCCGACAATAACTTTTAAAGTAATGTTTTTCAAAGAATAACTTTAGTGTCTCTTGTCCTGAGGGAAGAGCATAACCTCTTTATAGTGAGGTCTCATGTCATGATGATACTAGTTGCACCATAAATATCTATAAGAAAAACAGCAGGGAATGATTATAGCAAAGAGAGAAGACCTAATGTGGAAGAAATCCTAAACAGTCATAGGATTTTAAAGTTTTTACTCCATGAGAGTTCTCTTACACTGAAGTAATTGGAAAATAAATAGGTCTTCAGAGAAGAAAATAAAGAAGGATGTTTACTCCTCAGGACTGTTTGGTTCCCTCATCTATAAGATTTGACTCAAGTGTTGGGAGTACGTTTTGTGGAAAATCTCAGTTCTGGAGATTCTAAACAGATTTAAATTACTCATCTCCTTCAATTATGTCGGAATCAGGGTGTCATGGAGAATTCCCAAGGCCCATTGCTTCTTCCTCAAGAAGAATTTAGAGCTCACAATGATTACTTAATCATGACTTTGGCTCTTTTGAAAGACTGTTTATTCTCTCAGATTTATACTGCTTTGTGTAACCTAAACTAGAGGTATGATTTTTATGGCACATAATAGTTAGAATGACTAGCTGATCCTCAAAGTATAATCTTGAATTATCTGAGTTATATTTTACTTTGTAGCCAGTCCCTCAGAGCACCAAAAAAGTGAAAGTAGTAGTATTTAATGCAGAGCAATTAGTCACATGTAATAAAAATGAAAGGCATTTAGTAGTAAGGAGATAGTGTCCCGCAAGCCATCCTTCCAATACCATCATTTGCTGGAAACTTTCCAAAATAAAATGGAAATGTAAGGATTCTATTTTAATTGTACAACAAAGGGGAAAATTGCTCAACTGCCGTGAGAACATATTGAAGGTAGATGGAATCTGAACCAAAACATGAAGTTATTATTATGCCTCTGGGAATTTTATATCTCTACTGTGATTTTAAGTGTTGTAGCTTATAGTAATCATCTTGGCAACATGATGAAGAAGCCTGATTAATTATCATGAATCTGCATTTCAAGCTGTGATTAAGGGAAAAAGGCATAAACTAGCTAAAATTCACATCCAAGCCTATTGTCCTTGAAATGCATCAGTTATTCTTGGAAATAACTTCATCATGAGATGAGGAGCCAAGTATCTTAAGTCTGATTTAAAAATCAATAATAAAAGCTCCTATGTATATAGATTGATCATTTCATTATGTTTCCCTTTGGCACCATTCAAAAAGTTAATAGCAAATTGCATAGAACCTGAACTCCCTTCTTCTCCCTCCATCCTTTCCTCTCCCTTCCATTCTTTTGAATGGGGGGATGAAGTAGCCAGATGTTTCATTTCCCAAACCAAGAAAATCAATTGAGGATTTTCATGGACTTGCTAGCTGTTATCAGTTAACTGTTGTTACATAACAGACAACCTCAATACAACTTCAAACAACCATGTATTTAGTTCATGATACTGCAAGTCAAATTGGCAATTTAGGCTGGTATCACTTGGGATCCCTCATGTACCCACATATAACTCTGCTTCCAGGACTTAGCTGGCACTTCTTGGCTTTCCCCCATGTAATTTCTCATCCTCCAGAAGGCTAGCTAGAGTTTGTGGTCAAGGTGGAGGCAGAGGTCCAAGAGAGAAAGTGGAAGCATGCAAGGGTTCTTGGGGACTAGGCTTAAAACTGGCACAGGTTCAGTTCTGCCACATTCTCTTAGCTAAACAAGTCATAAGGCCAACTCAAATTCCAGAAGTGTGAAATAGTTGCTACCTCTTGATGGGAGGAGACGCAAAGTCATATTTAAAAGGCATGAATATAGGAAGCTGTTAATGGGGACTGTTAGGTGACCAATATACCATACTAGCTACTGTTCTAACTCTTTGAAACATTTACTTCTAACTCTTTGAAACATTTACAAGTATCTTTATTATTCCTATTTTACTAACACTTTTTATTCAGGAGTGAATATTCCATTTTCTTAAATGCCACCCCTCTCTTTTTGCGTATATGAAGATGATCACGGGTTGGAGTTCCTCTTCTTTGAACTGTAGGATTGATTATCTTACTAGGTTTCCTAAGATTGAACCTTCTTTGTATGCCTGGAAAGAACTGTACTTGATTGTGGTTATAATTTTTTTATTATACTGACTAATCTCTTTACTAGTATTAAGTTTTATTTTTTTATGAACGGACTGTAGTCTTCTTTTTTTGTGTGTGTTACAGTTGTCAGATCTTGGTATTAGTTATAACACTGTCAGAGCAAAATTTCCAACATAACAGATTTTATTCTAAAAAATATAAGATTCTTTTGTCCATAAGAATAATACATTGCTAAATTCTGTCTGGATTTTCACTTCTATTTCTTAACCCCTTTATTTTTTACTAGCTGACACACTCTCTGATTTCCCCAAACTTTCCTACCTCCTCAAGACTCCAAACACACCTCTTTTATTTATTCATAGTGTGACACAGGTACTATCTGACTTGTCCTCCAGAGATTCCCACTTCTTGGGGATTATGCGACTTCTTGGGGATTATGCCTTCATGTAATCCCCTCACCTTGAATGTGAGAAGGATCTGGTGACTTGTTTCTATCCAACAGAATATGGCAAAGATGATGGAATGTCAGGTTCATGATTAGGTTACAAAGCATAGTAACTTCTACCTTGTTAACAGATTTGCTGCCTTAGAGATTCCGATAAAACAAGTTCCCATGTTGGAGAGGCCTACATGGTAAGGAAATTCAGGTGACCAACAGTCCTTAAGAATTGAAACAACTAGACTCTTCCCCAGTCAAATCTTCCCATGAGGCCTCAGCCCTGGACAAACTGTAATTGCAGCTTTGTGAGATTCTGGGAAGCAGGGAACCCAACTGAACCATTCCTGGATTCCTGACTTACAGAAACTTTGAAATAATGAATGTGTATTGTTTAAGCCACTAAACTTGTGGTAATTTGTTAGTCAGCAATAGATAATTCACTTTGAATAATACAGTCTCAGGGTGGGAAGAGTCTTTTTAAAAATCATACATCCAGGAGTTCCCGTCATGGCTCAGTGGTTAACAAATCCAACTAGGAACCATGAGGTTACGGGTTTGATCCCTGGTGTCGCTCATTGGGCTAAGGATCTGGCATTGCTGTGAGCTGTGGTGTAGGTCATCAGCTACAACTCCGATTGGACCCTTAGCCTGGGATATGCCACGGTGCAGCCCTAGAAAAGACAGAAAGATAAAAAAAAAAAAAAAAATCGTACATCCAGTTCTATATTGTAATGTGAATCTCCTCCAACTGCATATCTAGCTTTACATTTCAATAGCCCAGATGACAGAAAACTCACTACTATAAAAGGTAGTCCATTCCATCTTGAGGAAATTACATTTTTTAGGAAATAGTTCATTGTAATAAATTAAATATTTTATTCACAGGTCCTAACTCTTACCTAGATGTCATACCCATTTTTCTTCCACATAATAAACCTTAAATTATTTTATTTCTAGTCATATTCTTGTTTATACTGTAATGAAACTATGAACTTTATGAAGCTAGGAACCAATCATAAATATATTTGTATTTCCTGTGCTTATAACAATCCCTGGCATAAAGGAAATGTTCAACAAATATTAGTGGAATAAAATTGAACTATCAATGTTAAATATTCCCAGGTCTTCCAAAATTCCTAGCATGATGTGGTTTTGTGACCTCTCTCATAATCTGTGTCCCCCTTTTCTTAGCAAGCTACCCATAAATGACCTTAACTTTAAGATCTATTTTAAGTAATACAAAGAAATGTGATACTATCACTTAGAATAATTAATGAGCCCACTGATGAAATCACTGTTCACTCATCTTGGGCTCACTGTCAAAAAAATTTTCTTTTCTAGAAAATCACGAACTTGGGGAACAGACTTGTGGTTGCCA
>PVHT020000256.1:7077122-7114622 GCA_004024745.2 Catagonus wagneri
GATATTCTTACTTTTCTTTTTTGTGTGGAACAATGTATTTGAAAATTATTTGTGGAAGCGATTTGAGGGTCACGGATGAAGGAACTCAACTCCAGAGATATATAGATGTATATATAATTTTTGCTTCTGCTAGTCTTCTGGGGGCATCACTATCTTAAACCGTAAGTTTAGGTCCCGATATAGCGATTCAATCTTGGCTTTTTGTTTTCTCCTGAGTTGTTTCTCTTCAGATTCATGCCTATCCTGAATGTGCATCCCTTTGGAGGAGGGTTCCCAAATTATTGAAAAGAAAATCTTCTAGAATCTCCATTGGGTCATCTCCTTTGTCCAGCAAGAAGCCGTCAAAACGAAGCTCCTGCTTTACCCAGATTGTAAAATGCCCATTTCCCTTTTGTATCCATTACCTTCCAAAGTTCTCATTTTCTCTTCATTTCTGGCCTTTATAAAAACTATGTTATCTTTCTCATAATTTTAAGAAGAGGTTCCTTTTAGGTGTTTTGGTTGTTTTCAACAGGACAATTGCTTCAAATATCATAGCCCACAACTACCCAAGAATCTGGCTCACTTCATAGGAGTTTACTTTGTAACTGTGTAGCTTTGGATAAATTATTGAAGCTCCTAGTACCTCAGTTTCCTCATATGTAAGATAGGGATAATGATAGTACCTACATTACAGGATTACATGTAAAGAATGTGATATGCATGTAGTAGGTATTCAATAAATTTTAACTGTTATTAATATGTATTTTCATACCTTCTTACTTATTTCCTTTAGGGCACGTAACACTCCCAAATATTGCCTTGTTTATTTTTTATTATCGTTACAAATTTTACATGTGTTCTTATTTGCAGAATATCTCAGTCTTTTCACCATTTATCATAATCCTAGAGACTTTTCTCCCATGGAGCCATTCACAGAAATTCAGGGATGTTCAGCATGTGATTTCTTACATTAGAACCTTTTGATAAAACCACTGCCTTATGTGCTCTGTTCCGTGCCAGTGAATGGAATGGAATGCTCGGTAAACATGTCTGATTGTGACAGCTTTCTCTGTGCATGGTAATGTCATTTGAATAATAATTCAGTGGGTGAAAACTTTCCTATCATCTCTGTCTTCTCTGGATTCAGAGTCTCAGAGGATGTGGATCATATCATACATGATTTTGGGCTTGTCTTAAAAAATGCTGCTCACTTTCTGTCTTGGACACAGATGTCTTTGTTCCATCGTCCATAGGGAGAACAGGCAGTGACTACCTCTGCCAAGAGAGCCCAGGAAACTCCTTCTTCCAAGAAGGTCCTCCTCAAGCTCTCCTCAGTTGTTTTCCAACGGACAACTTTATTGACTCTTTTTTTAAGTTGTTGTTGTTGTTAGTAGAGTGGGTTAATCTTGACACAAAACTTTTATATTCTTTCTGCTTGCAGAACATATAGGCCTTTGCCAAGAATAATCTTAAAGTTAATATATATATATGTATAGCATACTCAGCTTTATGCAAATATGTCTCCCCCAAGGTTATGCACATATTAGATTTTATAAATTAAATCACAGTCAAGTATACTAAGGAATCTTTATATTTTAAAAAAATCTGAGATGAATTATTTTGGAAAGCATAGAGCGGAGGGGAGGTGGATGAGGAGATGAAGTTCTATAGGTACGAAAGTCCAAATTGTGAAGATAATTATATTCTATTACTTGCATGAAATAATATGGTACATGCTAACCATTGCCTGGCCAGCATTGTTATAATGCAGGGTCCTGCTAGGGGTATTCTGTGGACTATCATTTTATCCCTCATGCCACAATATATGGTGATGTACAGGAGAAAGTATGCATTGATCTATAGAAGAGAAATGGCAATATTGAGAAATCAAACACAAATCTAATTTCTTTTAGGTTATATGGTCTTAAGGTCTTGAGTAAAAGAATAGAACTAGGGAAAAATAGTCTTTAGGACTAGCTGTGTCTGAGAAGGCTATCAAGGAGATATGGCAGAAGTGAAATAAAGATGATGCTGAACTTTCCTTTTTTTTTTTTTTTTTTTGCTTTTTAGGGCCATACCCATGGCATATGGAGGTTCCCAGGCTAGGGGTCGAATCGGAGCTACAGCTGCCAGCATATGTCACAGCCACAGCAATGCCTGATCCGAGCCGTGTCTGTGACCTATACCACAGCTCACGGCAATGCCGGATCATTAACCCACTGAGCAAGGCCAGGAATTGAACCTGCAACTTCATGGTTCCTAAATAGATTCGTGAACTGCTCCGCCATGATGGGAACTCCCAATGCTGAACTTTCTTAATAAAACGTTTTTTTTCTTGTGGGTGATAGGATGTCATCAGATGGCTTGCAGGAAGGGAATAATATAATAAGACTTTGTTTTATTGAGATAACTTGAGAGCCACTAGGTGATGAATTAGAAGGGAAAGTCACTAGAAACATAGACTCTGACTACAGAGTCATTACAGTAGTTAAGGCAAGAAAAGTGAGAGCCTGATATGGAGGAAGTGATGGAGAGTTACTTGGGAAGTTGAGTTGACAGAACATAGTTTTTAGTGAGATTCACAGTTTTCTGTATTACACTCTTGAAAATTGTGGTGTCATTTACTAAAATAGGGAATGCAAGATGAAGGGTAGCTTGGCTGCAGAGGAAGTGGAATGGAATGACAGAGAAAAGATGCTGAGTTCTCTCTTTGACATCCTGGAGCTATCTGTGAATACCCAGGTAGAATTGTTCAGTATAGGTACTGAGTACATAGGACTGGAACTCAGGAGAAAGAACACTGCATAGATAAATGTTTGAATGTCATTGGTGTGTAGTTGTTGGTCAGAGCCATGGGAATGGATAAGATGACTCCTGAGGATCAGTGAAATGAGGGGCAGAGGAATCTGAAAAGGAAAGACTGGCTGGAGAAAATGAAAGATAAGCAGAGATGTGTCTTAGAGACCTAAGGGGGAAAAGTGCCAAAGGAGAAGACCGTTTTAGGAAGGAAAGATTGTCAGCAGTCAGAAGGTCCAGGAAATCCAGTTTGAGTAAGTTCTGAAAGATTTTCACTGAATTTGACAAGCAGAAGGCCTTGTGACTTTGTCAGAGTACTGGAGAAGTTAATTCAAAGTGAGATTCAAAGCTTCCCCTTCACCATCACCCTGGACCATAAAGAAGACACTGCCTGACTCACCCCACCCTTTTTTTTTGTGTTCTCTGGAGTGGGTTCTTTACCCTACAGTTTAAAGGCAGAATTTTCTCATCAAAACAGAAAAAGCTATTTGTATGGGGAGGTGATTGGGTGAAGGGAATCAGATCATACTTATTTGAGAAGTTCCTATTGTTGGCTCAGTGGAAACAAACCTAATATCCATGAGGCTGTGCGTTGATCCGTAGCCTCACTCAGTGGGTTAAGGATCTGGTGCTGCCATGAGCTGTGGTGTAGTCACAGATGCAGCTCAGATCTGGTGTTGCTGTAGCTTGTGGCGTAGTCCGGCAGCTGTAGTTCTGATCCAGCCCCTAGCCTGGGAACTTCCATATGCCTCGGGTGCAGCTTTAAAAAAAAAAAAGCAAAACAAAAAACAGATAGGTACCAGTTATTTGAGTAAAGCCAAGTTTCAAGTCGTCAAGGGGTTCAAGTTGGGACTGCAGACCAAGAGTATGAAGCTGGTTAGAGGAAAGCAGGTTACAACCCAGGGTGAGAAGCTGGGGAGTTACAGTGAGCTCTGTTGGGGTGAAAGGGTGAAGAGTTCCAGTTCTTCTTTATGGTCTGACATGGGTGTGAGTGTGTGTGTGTGTGTGTGTGTGTGTGTGTGTAGAATATGTTTAATCTTATCACATCAGTCCCTTCCTGTAAGTCCTTCAATGGTACCCTTTCACTGAGGAGGAAAAATGCTTTAATAGTCAAGTACAGCATCCTCTTCAGTTTTGCCATATCTTCCTGATATGTTCATTTGTATAAGCTGGCCAGAAGTAGGGTAGTAAAGTGAAGAAATGGTGACTGTTAAGTGTAGATCAACTTTTGAGGAGTTTGTCTATGAAAGAAAGAAAACAGATCAAGCATTTTCATACCCTGGGTTTTAGCTTTTTAAAAAAGCATGTACAAAGATGGTTTACTTCTTGAATATGAGTCATTTTACATTTGAGATATTGAATTTTTGAGGTTTTGGTGATGTTAGTTTAGCATAATATAATTTATAAATACAGTTGTTCTTCAAAAAGTCTCTGTAGCAAATGGGGCCAATTACCAGAAAACAGACTTTAATCTCAGTGATGATTAACAATAACAGTTTTTATGTCTATCTTTTTATTCTTATTTATACTATAATGAGAATAAGAAGATAAGAAGCTGATGGAGCGCCAGAGCAGGTGAAATCTAGGGCCAAATGAAAGTCCTATAGGGAGTAAGTTGATATTTTCTGAGGTCACCTCCTCATCCAGAAATATGTATTTTTCATGATCCAGTTTTAATAATCTGTCCTTTCATGTTCTCTATGACTTGAAGACATTTTTGCCGTGGGTATAAGCTAAGGACTTTGGACTTAGTCACCTTTCAGTTGATCTACATTATTTACCCAGGGCCATATCAGTTTCTGCTGACTGTCTCAGTGAGGTGTGAAGGCACAGTCCTCTTCCTGCAGACAGCTGACACCCAGGTCTTCTCAGTTCTGATTGGCTGAATCCATGGGACCCGACTGGACCTGGCCACTTGTGTTTTTGTTCCTTCATTTTCTAAGTAGATATTATACAGTTGGAAAGATAGCAAATGAAGTTTCCTTGAAAACACATCTCTTCATAAAAACTGGAAGTTTTGTCTTCTGACTGGTGTATTAGAGTAAAAGTGACTGGATTGTAGTTCCCATCATGGTGCAGCGGAAACGAATCCGACTAGTGTCCATGAGGACATGGGTTTGATCCCTGGTCTTGATCAGTGGATTAAGGATCCAGTATTGCAGTGAGCTGTGGTGTAGGTCGCAGATGTGCCTTGGATATGGCATTGCTGTGGATATGGCTGTGGTTTAGGCTAGCAGCAGCTCTGATTTGACCCCTAGCCTGGGAAATTCCATATGGCAAGTGTGTGGCCCTAAAAATTGAAAATTAAATAACGTAACTGGATTAAACCAAACTGAATTAAACCAAAAAGGGAATTTGTTGGTCCTCAGAATTGAAAGTCTTGGTGAGAGTTCAAGCTCATCTGAGCCCAAATGCTCAAACGCTGTCATTAGAAATATGTCTCTTGGAGTTCCCATTGTGGCTCAGGATAAATGAATCCAGCTGTATCCATGAGGATGCGGGTTTGATCCTTGGCCTTGCTCAGTGGGTTAAGGTTACAGCATTGCCATGAGCTATGGTGTAGGTCGCAGGCAGAGCAGCTCCAGACTTAAATCCTAGCAGTCTGTTAACTCCAGTAAATAGTGGGCACCTCTTTCCTTATTGTTCTGGAAGCTATCCTGGAGCTACATTTTATTTAACACCATGGTGAAATAAGGTGTTCATTCCTACAATAACCACTGAGTCCAAGGAATTGGGCTTTAGCAATAGGCCAGGCTTATACCATGCACCTACTCCTGAAAATAAAGTTGGGTGTAGGGGTCAACCATGTAAACAGCAGCATCAATACATGTGCTGCATTCCCATGTTAGGTTGGAGGGTTTTATTACTTGGTTCAGCTCAAGTCTCATATTCTCACAAGGCCTTTGCATATGTGGGTATGGCAGGCCCTCTTTTATATAACAGTAGAAATTGGTTTTGTAAAGGGGAGACTATAATTGATGTGAAGGAAGCTGCCTTCTACTAGAAAACTTGGAGAGATGGCAGAAAAAAAGGAGTAGCATGAAAAAGGAAGCAAACAGTAAAAGAAAGAGATTTAAAATAAACAAACAAATATGAGGGTCATTAAACAGCTATAAACCACATTTACCTTGATGAATTCCTGTAACATGCACCCTCCTTTGGCAATAAGCTCCCTGAGAATGAGCTGTATCGATACTTTCTGGCTCATCCACAGGCAACACCACTTTCTTTTCTTTTTCTGCTTTTTACTTTCCACCTTCCATCCCCTCTTTATTCTTTCTGCCTGCTCACATCTCTACTGACATCTTTCTCCTTACATTCATGGCTACTATCTTCCACCTTCTTTTGCCTAGTTTTGCTTTATCTCTACACAGCAAAATTTTATTTCACATGCTTTTAAGGAGAGATGGAAAAGAAAAAGATGAAAATACTCTATTAAGCCTCTGGCATAATTATCTAATTTGCTACAGCTAAGGAAAGCTACCTAATTTTCTGGGCCCCTTGTTCAAAATGTATTAAGAACTTCAGGACAGCACAGCATTAAACTAAGAACCAGACCCTTCGAGGGCTGGGTTCTGTGCCCCTGTTAAGGATGTATACTCATGACTCTGACTCCAGGCAGGACATTGGTTACTTCCCAATTGCCATTCTCAGACATTCTTTCCCTTCCTTCCTTCCTTCCTCTCCTTCCTCTCCTTCTCTCTTTCTTTCTTTGCTTTTTAGGGATACACCCGCAGCATATGGCAGTTCCCAGTCTAGAGGTCAAATCAGAGCTACAGCTGCCGGCCTGCATCACAGCCACTGCAGATCAAAGCCACATCTGTGACCCATTGTGAGTCACAGAAATACTGAATCCCTGACCCACTGAATGAGGCCAGAAATCTAACCCACATCCTCATGGATACTAGTTGGATTTGTTTCCGCTCTGCCACAATGGGAACTCCCTTTTTTTTTCTTTTTTTTTTAAGTATAGTTGGCTTACAATGTTCCTTCCATTTCTCCTGTACAGTAAAGTGACCCAACCACCCCTACACACCCATTTTTTACCCCCATTTTCCATCAGGTTCTTACCCAAAAGACTGGATACAGTTTCCCTCACTTTCACATGGCCATCCCTTTACAGGAGGCCGGTCCCATCCTCAAATCCAGGAGAGTGGATTAAACTAATAGTATATCTCCATTTCCTTTGTCAGAAACAGGTTTAGGCATGAACATCTGACACACTTCTGGCCAATGAGATCTGATTTCATCTTTGATGAAAAGAGACACAGAAGAAGAAACAACTTCCCTTTCCCTAGACATGATCATCTATGCAGTAATGCCCATTGTTACCAACAGACATCTTGCTAGATGAGGAACCCTTTACTGAAGATGGCAAAGTGGAAAGAGAGAAGGAACCCACTAATTGGTTATTGAATTAACTAGCCATGAAGCCATTCTTGCTTAGGCTTCTTAGTATGTAAAATAATTTTTTTTTCACTAAGCCACTTGAGTTGGGGTTTTCCTTTTACAGGTAAAAGCGGCTCAATTTGTGTATTTTAGTTATCAGATTATTACGTAAAACTAAACTCTTATGTAAAAACGAGAATGAAAAAAAATTAACAGGAATGTAAATGTAGTGCAGCACAGAAGGACAAGTTTTCTTGAAAGTATTGCTTCCCCACCAAAAAGACCCATCTCATACTATTCAGCTTCTGTCTCTCTCTCATGAGGTGTTGAAGCAATGCATAGAAAGTTTAGAAGTGGGAGGCCAAGTAACAAAACATAAATTAAATGAAACTCATATTTCAGAAATAGTTTTGGTGATAGAAACTGATTTATGTGTAAGATTCCTTGAGGGCAACATGTTAAGTAAGAGCTACCTACCATTCCAGAAGCAGAAACAATAAATCCTTGAATATTTTGTGTGTCACTTTTTACTTATATCTAGCTTTAAGAACTTACTTATCGAGGAGTTCCCATCGTGGCTCAGTGGTTAACGAATCCGACTAAGAACCATGAGGTTGTGGGTTCAATCCCTGGCCTTGCTTAGTGGGTTAAGGATCCAGCATTGCCGTGAGCTGCGGTGTAGGTTGCAGATGCGGCTCAGATCCCGCGTTACTGTGGCTGTGGCGAAGGCTGGCAGCTACAGCTCCTGTTAGATCCCTAGACTGGGAACCTCCATATGCCACGGGGTGTGGCGCTAGATAAAGGCAAAAAGATAAACAAACAAACAAATAAATAGATAAAAATAAAGAACTTACTTACCAAATAGAGATAAATTAAAGGGAAATTATTCTTGCGATGCAGCTGCATATAGTCTGAAGCTATTTGGTACAGTCAAGACTTTGTTTATTGTAAATAATAGGAAACCTAAATCAAGCTGGCTTAAGCTTATATAATCACAGACTCCAATTGGACTGAATTCTGGCCCAGCTGGATCCAGGCTCATATAATTAAGCCTCTTCGTTTCTCCATCTCTTGGCTCTCCCCATTCTTGAGAGATGCAATGCTCTGATTGGGCTGTCTCCTTACACACCCTGCCTTGCTGCCAGGAAAAGAAGTTACCTCAGTGGCCACCTCACTGAGCTTGCAGGCATGTGTGTGTGTGTGTGTGTGTGTGTGTGTGTGTGTGTGTATGTTGGGGGGGCAGTGATTTCTGAAATTTTGTCTAAGATGTGGGAAAGGATTCTAGGCAAGCAAAACCAAGTTTCCTATGTTACTAATGTGCAACAAATTAGTGTTGACGTTTTAGTCTATTAATAGCAAGTGTTGCAGGGAAAGAGAAATGTTCAGAAGTCAAAGAATTCTGATTCCAACATTAATTTATTTTGAAGTTAACATTTTTTCCGTAATATACCAGTTATGAATTAAGATTTTAGTCTTTTGTCTAATCAATCCAAAAAACTCATTCTCTCTCTAAATTGAAGGGATTTGTAAACTCACACATGTCTAATCTTCAAATGTAAATTGAGAAAGAAATGAAATTGAAACTAGAGATATTATCTAGTCAAAATTATGACAGATTAGATATTAGACATTTGATTTAGATATTATCTAAATCAAAATGATGACAGATTAGAGATAACAAAGCAAGACTCTTGAGTGGAACCATCTCTTATGCTCAATCAAAGTGTCAGTTAAAAAGCCTGGAGATGAAGTCACATAATTTGATAGGGCTCATACCAACATTTTTGACTGTCAGAAAAGACAGTTTAGTTAGGGAGTTGACTTCATGTATTGGAAAGTAGCAGTGTGTATCATCATTTTCTCTTAAACAGTTTGTATTAAAAATCTTCCAGTCGCAAGATACTGAATGAGCTGAGTTATTGGAAAAAATTTTTTGAAAAGTTCCTGTGAAATGAAAGGCATACTTTCATTTCAAATTTCTAACTGAATCTTTTATTTATTGTGGGTACAGAGATTCACTGTTTTAAGAACCACATCTCTAGACCTGCATGAGTTCAAGATTGCCTTATTTTCATTGGCACAAAGACATTAGCTCCTTGTCCCAGAATAACAAGACATCCTTTATTTCAAATAGAGGTAACTGGGAAACATTGCAGTAATTTATAGGTATCTTGTAATTGTTAAGACATCTTGTTATTCCAAAGGCTGAAGAAAAATTAGCTATTTAAGAGGTGGTTTATCTGAGTCAAAATTATGGCATTGCTTTCCAAGGAGTTTTCTTGCATCTCATGCAAACGCAACTCCTTTTTAAGTTATCACCTGAGGACTTGTGCAATGTTACAGTCAGTGCAGATGGCAAGTCCTGGGGTGGGAGGGAAGGTCTTGATCAAATGAAGAGATATCTAAAAAAAGCTCAGTTCTTTCAATATCATCTTTTAATATTTTATTAAGCAGGCTGCATCCATCATCAGAATATACAATAATAATATGTTACTATGAGAAAAACGTATCTGAAACTAAAACTTTCTGTGGGCTGCTCTTCCTTATAAGGAAGAAGTGGCACAAATCATTTCAGTGGAGAAATCAATCTCTGTACCTCTCTACATGGCTTCTTTCTCCTCACAGAGACTTTGTAGGAGGGAAGGGGGAATGAGAACTGGAGTAGGGACCCATCATTCATAGTCTTTGGCCATTCAAGAGAGGCTTGGTACTGTGTTGGAGAATAGATATTAGAGAGAGCTACAGAGTTCCTTCCCACCCATCAACAGTAGGAAGAACCGCTATTATTGCTGTCATTTTAGTTGTTTATGGCAGCCAAAGAGGGAGATAGAGCCACAGTTAGGCAACCTGGTAGGAAGCTAGAAACAAAGAAGGAAGTCCAGCACTATATTTTAAGTTGTCTGTTCTAGAAATCTGTGACATAGCCTTCTAGCCATTCCTTGGAATCATTAATAAAAATATGCTATACATCGAAATGCACTAATTTTTTTTGAAGGGGAAAGTGTGGTTGGAATTCAAGGAAAAACTGCCTGAGTTCCACATCTTGAAGAAATAGAGACCAGATTTCAGTGAGACTGAGAGCATTGTAGAGCAGGAACTCAGAATCACAAATAGAGCCTAAAGTTGGCACAGAAGTTCTGGAAAGGAAATGGGATGCTGGCTTGAGTTGACATATGGGTATTACTATACTAATAATTACTAACAGGTATTGAGAGATTTACTGATATACCAGACCTTGGACTAAGAGTTTACTCGTGCTGTCTTGTTCATTCCCCCCAATTCTTTACGGTTTTAATCATATTCCTTCTTTGAGATGCAGAAATTGAGGCAGAGAAATGTTAAATAACTTGCCTCAGGTCATAAATGCTGACGATAAACAACATAGAGCTTCATGACACAAAAGCCCGTGTTTTTAACCAGCAACCCATACTCCCTTTCCAGGGTCCCCATCAGCTCCACAGTACTGGCTGGCACTTTTGATTCACAATTCTTTTCTTTAGTATAAATAAAGTGCTTCCTCTAAATGCTGCCCCAAATTCCTAGATCTTTTTAGTTTTAAAAGAAATCACCATTATCAGTAATAATTATTGATTATCTAGTTAGTATGTGTGGGAGGAAGAAGAAATAATAGTACCTAAGTCCTAGCCTTATCAGAATTATAATCAAGCTGGATAAAAAATATATTAAAATAGAAATAAAAAGGCAATATATGGCATTCAAACTAAAACCCAAAAGGCTTAGCTAATGCGTAGCACCTAAAGTTAAGGAGAAAGATATTATGGGATTCCTGGCTCAGCTCCAAGAAGCTGTGTGGGTTTGGGCAAGTCACTTAACTTCCCTCCCTAACAACTGCCCTTGGCAATAGGGAAATGGTCATAGCCCTTGCTTTACCCACCAGAGCATTGATGTATGTCTTAAGAGAGATGATAAATGGAAAATCACTTTGTAAATGCAGAAGAGTTGTATCAATTCCAGTTATTTTAAAGCTCGAGTGCAAACACGATTGTCCCCCAGATATTTAAAAATAGCTCATCTTCTACATCAAAGATCAAATAGTCGAAGACTGTAACCAGTACATTCAAATTTTTTACTTTTAATTTTTTACATTGAATACATTATATTCCAAATTTTTTACTTTTACTTTGTTACTTATGTAGGGAGAATTATTGGGAGGACAGCAGGCAGCAATTGTAGCAAGGAGCACAGGTGCCAGCAAGGAAAGAAAGAAGACAAACACAGTCAAGCCAGGCCCGGTCCTCTCCCTCGGCTGTCCTCTCTTCTGTTGGTTATGGAACCAGTCAGTTTTACCCCCTGAATATTTCTCAAGTACACTCTTTTTCTACTCCATCATCACTGCCTTCTTTGGTATTCGTTGCCTCTTGACTGGGTATTGCCCCAGCCCATCAGTCCATTTCCCACACTGAGGTTTTCTTTCTAAAATGCAAATGTGGTCATTGTCACTCTCCCGCTTAAATCTGTAACGGTCTTCCCAATGCCCAGACAGAGGATAGAGCTGAAGCTAATCAGATCCCTTCACAACCAGTGTTTCCTTCCTAGAGCTTCTCCAGCTCCACTGTACTGTCCAACTTGACTCTCTGTCTTGCAGCTCTTTAAACAAGCCGTGGTCAAAGCCACACCTTTGCACTTGCCCTTCCCTTTGTTCTTCTGATGAGTTTTCACCCAACCATGAGCATTAGTATGAGAGCAGCCTCCTCTTCACAACCTTCTTCCCAACTTCTCCCGTCCTATTGCTGTACCTGCCACACCCAGAGGAATTCAGAGGTTCTCTGAACCACTGTCATACTTATGCATGTTCCTCCTACAGTATATTTCACAGGGGGTATCATTATTTACTTTTCTGTCTCCCCCACTAGACTGTGAAGTCCCTGAGGGTAGGGACTTCCTCACATTTGAATCCCTGCACCTAGCACATAACAACTCCTTAATAAGCATTGAGCAAATACACATATTAACACTGACTTAAAAGATCCCCATATTAGCGCAGTTTTAAAAATGATTACATTAGCAGTATATTATAGAAGCACAGCTTGCTTGTAATTTTCTGTCTCCTTTACTCAGCATGAAATTTTTTTCAGTCAGAATAACTGAAGTTGTAATCATTTAAAAGAGGTGACGAGCTAAATGGATTCTTATGCTTAGAAAAATGTTGAGAGTGCAGTGATTAACAGAAAAACCCAAGACATTTCTTTATCCTCATTTTCATGTAGAATCTCCTTGTTTTGGAACCTTCAGTGAAGTTTTGACTCTATTAATTATAACATTACTGGCTGCTGCTCTCAACTTAAGGACAATGTCAGAAATGCTGAACTGTGAAAACCAGCAGGGGTGAAGGAGTATGGAAAATGGAATGTTTAAGTGTGAGAAACTCTCTGAAGGATGAAATCCAGTGCCCAGGGACCATTATCTGGTAAAAACATTTGTCTGACTGTGGGTATAAACCAAAAGCATCTCATTTATAGTGGGCAGGGTAGGGGAGGTCAGTGCCAGGCATAACTATTTGAGCTGCTTTTTTTTCTGTCTGATGGCAAGTATCGCAGAATTCTATAGGAAAAGTAAGTGAAATACATTAGCTAGTGACTTACGCTCTGGGGTGCCACAATTTACAGTAGACTAACTAATGACACAGAGAGGGCATGACACTCAAATTTGTCTGGCTTGCTTAATCAGAGGGATTTTTTTAAAAGGGAAATTGGAAGTCGTTTCCCCTTTCTCCATTTTTTTAGAGGTTTCTTTCCTTAAAAGTAGCATATTCTACTGAAGCCTATGAGTAAATCTTTGCTTTTTTATGAAGGTTGGGATTGTTGCTCTTTTTAAAAGGACAGGAGAGACCTGCCAAGGGAAGACATGGCATCTTTCCCCTTTCATCAGCTTTCAGTATTCTAGGCTGTGCCCTCATCATCTTGGGCCTGGAACACCGTACCTGCTTCAGATACTTCCTGTCATCTCAGCCCACCTACTGCTCCAGTCTTTTCTGGGCCACTCAGCTCCATACAGGGTCACTTTGCAGGACTGGGCACCGGTTGCTCAGAGCATCTCTCACCTAATACTGTGCCACTTCTCACCTGCCCATGGAACCTGCAGAACTCAAGCCTGGGGCCTGAAAGTGTGTTTTCCTGGGGGCAGGATAACAAAACTTCCTCTCTTCCATCCCTTGGGTGGATAGATCTTGGGCTCTTTCTACATGGTTTCACAGATGGTGCCGTTGGCATCAGGCCCCAGTGTCCCAGTGACCAACTGGACGGCATGCTATTTTATTGGGTCTCTTCCCTCCCTGTCTCACTCTAACCAGTTCCTCATGCTTGTTCTTCGACATCATTTCTCAGAATGAGCTACCTACACAAGCTGTGTCTCAGAGCTCTGCTTTCTGGGAACACCCAGGCTAAGCCAGACTCTTAACTGGTCTGTAACAGATACATGTTTTTCATTACGAGCTGTAACAAGTAGAAATATCCTGTTTTGTATTTGCCATAATGAAGTTTCCACTTCTGCTTTGTAATTGGGATGGGGAGCACTCATTTGGTCCAAGATAACTCAGCATCTTTAAGTTAAAAGGAGTCTCTTTAGAGTATTATAGTGTCAGCCCCTTAGCATTAAAGCTTGTCCTCTTTCCTCCCCACTTCTCTTGCACTTCCCCCCAGAGAACATTTAAGTTATCAGATACAGTAAAAGATACATCCTAGCATTTTTTACCTTCCCTAGGTGGCATTTGCCTTCCTCTTCCCTAGGACAGAAGTCCAGAATCTCCGGATTTAGTAATACTAAGAGATTGTAGGGAGAGAAAAAACAAATAAAAAAATGATTTACAAGACTACAAATATATTATTCTCTTTCAGGTCTCTCCCCTCTTTTCAATGTCTTCATGCTATAGTCAACTAGCACCATTTTTGCCACATCATTTCTCTACAAAGGAACCAACAATGGCTTCCAGTTTACTCTCTTTGATATCTAATTGAACTTGTCTTTCTTCTCCAGTGTACTTAGAGCTAATGTCAATATTCCTCGATGTGAAGGAGTCCATACGGTACCAAAACTGGGGTAATATTAAGAGGAGGAAATAGAACTAAGGAGGTGACCAGCAAGATAATGTTTGCCACCATAATATGCTCTTCTTTCTGTACTTCACATGACCTTCTGCAGCAAATACAGTGCCTGGTTCAGTAACCAATGTTTGCTCTTGACTGCACAGATATACTACATGCCCCAGTCTCCTTGCAGTCAGGTCAGAGCCATTTGATTCTGTTCTGGACAGTGGGAGATGATCAGAGTGATTTACACAACTCAACCTTTGCCCATAAAAATCTCCCACCCCGAATCCTCCATTTCTTTTTCTCTTTCTGTAGAAAACTTGGGAGTCACTCATGGAAGATGATGACATCAAAAGATGAATGCGCCTAGATATCTGGATGATGGCTCCTTTATTCACCTCCCTCTGCCACCACCACCCCGTGAGATTGGAAAGTAAGTGAGTAATTACGGTTTATTTGTGTTAAGCCACTGAGACTTAGAGATTGTCGGTTATAGCGGTTAGTGTTATTTGCCCTCATGCATCCCTCTGTATTGTGCTTAGTATTCCCTTAGAATATTCTCTTCCCTCTATTCTTTTCTAATTAATATTCTACCAGTTTGTGAAAATCCGCTGGAGTCCTACCCAATCCACAGACTTTTTTGATGACCACTAGAGCTCATGGTGACCTCTCTGTTCTCCTAACTCCTAGAGTACGGTTGTCCCATTTGGACCTTAAATAAGTACTGCCGTACTTTGTTATTTGGCTTTTCATGTGCTATTTGCCCAACTGGATTATAAATACCTAACTGTATAAGACTGTCATCATCATCGTCATCATCGTCATCATCAGGCCCCCAAGGCAACTGTCACCAGTCTGTGTAGGTGGTATACCAGGAATGAAAAGTCAGAAGTCATGTAAGGCTTATAAATGTTCTATAAATATCATTGTATGATTCTAGCTTGGGCTAAATATAAGCATTCAACCCCAGTAATTCTGGTTCACAGGCACAATAATGAATTCTCTGAGGATAAAATTAAGTCCTATATATAAATGAGTTGTTCAGAAATACATTTAATTTGTTTTTTTTTTCTCAAGGGCTAATTAATGTTAGCATTTCCTCCACCTCTCTCGTAAAAGCATTTTGAGCAGTATCCCAAATTGTGAAAGGAAGAATTAGAGTGTGAAGTCTCTCTGAAATTTCCCACACCACTGATTTTTCCTCACCCATATTTAGGTTCTCATTTGAAATGAAGGTCAGCAGGTTTAGTACGATTCGTGTTGGATTTTATGTCTCCTTTCTCAATAACAGCAAAGCCATCAATAATAATAAAATAGTTATTTACACTCCTGAATTTCCTTTTCTGACCCTAAATGTTTAACAATGATATCCATCTTTCCCCCCCTCTTTTTCTAATTGTGACAGAAGAGCCAGCTGCTGAAGTTTATCATTTCAGGTAGCCATGACTTATTTTGTAATTAAGCAAAGTTTGGGAATAACTGTTTTAAGTGTAAGGATTAAGAACTTAAACCAAGCACATATTACAAACTTAATACAAGTTGCTGGAAAACATTTTAAAGTGGGGACAAAGGTGACTATAAATTATGATGCTGCTGAAATATTCCAGTTCAATAGTGTAGCTACCTCTGACTCCCCTATTCATTCAGTAGGGCTTACTGCTAGCAATTTGCTTTTCTGTCCAGTCAATGCACTTTCATTTGAGCAGGAAAGAATACTCTGCAGTTGTACAGTTCATGCCCTCCAAGCTTCAGTTTCTTCTCCATTGAAGCTCCCTGTATAGAGTGTCTCCTGGTTGTACCAGGGTTACTAACAATCACATAGCATTCAGTCTCATCCTTTTCAAGTCCTAAGTGCAACATGTTAATGATGAAGAGTAAATTTTCTAGCCTTTCAAGAAATAGCTTTAAATGACGCAGGAACATGGGACAAAGATGTAAAAAGCAAAGAAACATTTTTATGCACAATCTATCACTGTTGCATTTTAGTTTTTTAGCAGCCATAATTTAACCTCTGGTTGACAAGGAGGAAGGACAGGAATTAGGACATAAATATACTGGTTTATGTATTTTCCTCCTCTCAAATTTCTAATGTGAGAATTGCCTTTTAATATGTGGTTGAATTTTTTAATAGCCACCATTAAAGATTTTCAGCAGAGGTTTTCAAACTGTGTTTCTCAAAGACACAGGTTTTCTGTGTTGGTACCTCAGGGCTGCCCAAATTGGGGCTGAGTGAGGGGACTTTTCTTCTCCCCTCCTACTCTAGTAGTTTTGCTTTTTAACTGTTTTACATATGGATTTTTACATAAAATTTATAACTAAAAATGGATTCTGAGGGGAAAATATCACAAAATCTCTGAATGATGGAATCTAGGAGACATTTATTTTTGTCCAATAAAAGCAAATCATTTCTCTGTATTGAAATAACCCAAATGTCATGTTTCAGGAATGTGTGGAGGATATTTGCCTGGGATCTACTCCCCTTTCCTAGCAGGACACTGATTTCCTTTGGGGGGGTTACCTCTTTCCCACTGACTATGATGCTGGTGGATGGTGAATCCAGGGGCTTCCCTCCACAGGGGCTGAAGTGACCTGATCCTTCCTCTCAGAGTCCCAGGATACCAAGGGCTTTGCTCTTACAATCAGATTGTCTCCGAATCTGGAGTGAAGGACACAACAAAGGAACAGAGAGGCTTTATGCATTTCGTCAGTGGTACTCTGACCTGTCAGGAGACCTTGCTAGGCTTCCTCCTTCTTGCTCTTCCAGAACTGCCCTGGTGCCTGCCCAGTTCTAAGTCAGATTGTTCTGCCTTCTGCCAGTTTAGTGACTTCCTGATAATCCTCTACCTGTGTGTGTATTTTTGCAGTGTGTCTTCATTTTTCTTGCCTTGCTCTTTCCCAGTCCCTTCTGGACCAGCCCAAAGACTGCCTTATGGCATCCCTTCACTCGAATTTAGCTACTGGTTCATCCTTATGTCCTTCTCCTCTTATAAGGGCTTTGGTGGCCCACTTATACTCTGTCCCTTTCTCTTCTGACATATTAGCCCATCCCTCCCTGTCTTCCATCTGCACTTCCTGTTTCATGATGATATCCTAATATGTTCCCGATTCTCTATACCATATGAGTTACCCCAGCAACAGTATGAAGATATTAAGGCCTCAATTGTCTGAAGAGTCAAGAACACCCGCCAGTAAAGTGAAGGTGGAGAAAGTCAGAAACAACAAGGATGTCAGGAACTGAGTATCACAACACAGACTGAGAGGCAGGAGGTATTAAAGAAGGGGCAGGAAAAAGGTACAAAATCCAAGCACACAAGGACCGAGTGCCACTATAATGATGAAATTACTGAGGAAAGTTCTTGTTTGCACTGCCCTGATGAGGGTACCTAAGGGCCACCCCCTCAAAAAAAACAATATAAAATTTTATCAGATTCTCTTTGGTCTTCATGAAGACTGTCTACCACTTTATTAACACAATGGAGACAATAAGGACTTCTCGGTATGTTTTTAAATTAATAATAGCTGTCATTTATTAAATGCTAACTTTATGCCATGGCCTTTGGTAAAGTGCTTTGAGTGTAATGGGAATTGAGGTTGAGGAAAGTTAAAAAATTTGCACAAGATTTGCCCCACGCAGAGAATAAAGCTGAACTTTGAGCTCATCATGTCTGTCATCTCAAAGCCCTCATCTCAAGGGATGTCATCTCAAAGGATGATTAGTTCTTAATCACTGATTATCCTTCCTCTAAATGCCATTAATTGGACTGGGCTCTGGAATACACCCATTAACTATGTCTTCTAACTCCAAGCTTACTACCTAGAACTTAAGGAGTAGTTCAGTAAATAGCTGTTGAACAAACAGATATGAAGGAGCCCTTTGGCTCAATTCTCACTTCTTTGTGTAAGAATGGGCACACTGGCCATTGTTGGCCCAAACCACACCTACTTCTTCTGGGAAATACTCCTTCCCCTATTCCAATCATATGCAAACAGGAGCTGTCCTTCCCTTATACATCCTTCTCTCCTGCCTCCTTTGATTGGCCCTGGTGGCCCTGCCTAGAAGCTGATTGGAACCTGTTTGGGCTCAGCTGGGTGAACACAATCCCGGCCAATTAGAGTCCTCCTGTCTGATCTTTCCAGTGGGACAGTAGTCTCAGTCTCCCTCTGGTGGTCAAGCTAGGAGGTGTCTGGCGTGAGAGCAGCAGAGCAGTTGGTGTTGCTACGACAGGTCTGGGCTTATAGAGCCAGAAATTGAGATAGAGACCACAAGGAAAGAAGGAGAGATAATATGAATGGCGGAGTTTGAGACCTGGTATCAGGTTGTTGTCAAGTCCCATCTGCAGTCCTACTCTTACATCCCGTCACCAACTAGTTGGGTTTAGTCACTTCCAAACAAAATAGTTCTGACTGAGAAAGCAGGTTTAGAAAAATTCTCACCAACACATTAAGTTCATGTTTACACTGAGAGAAAGGGGGAAATACTTTCTGTCTTCTATCTCTGCATATGGCATATGCTTCCTTATCTCTGCACTTGGACTATGCAGTTCTAGAAGGGAGGGTAGTGGTAAGAGAAAGGAAACAAATTTTTGGAATTTCACCATGACCATGACACTCCTTTTTTAAATATCTATTCCTTGCTGACTGTCAAGACTTTTATATTTCAAGGAGGCTTTCCTGGCCATTAGACAGTGAGAAATAAATTTTTATAGCATCACATATTTCTGCAGAACAGCTGGTAATAAACTTTTTATTCTGAAGAACTCTGGAGCACATAAATAGAGGTCTTTGCCACCCTGGACATGAATAATTGAGCTGAACTTAATTTAATTCACCATTAAATTATTCTATAATAATGAAATAATTGCTATAATATTACAATTAATTACTCTTTTGTATAATGGGTAGATTATGAGACTTGGTACCTCACTTTACAAACAACGCATCATGGAATTGCTGCAAATATTTGGTTTCAGAGTATAAAAGACTTCCCTGACACTATACAAAATCTCTTCCTGTAGGGAAACCAAAGATCATGGTGATCATATATATATATATATATGTATATATATATATATTTTTTGTCTTTTTGCCTTTATGTAGAGCCACACCCTCGGCATATGGAGGTTCCCAGGCTAGGCGTCTAATAGGAGCTATAGCTGCCAGCCTTCGCCATAGCCACAGCAACACAGGATCCGAGATGCATCTGTAACCTATACCACAGCTCATGGCAGCGCCGGATCCTTAACCCACTGAGCAAGGCCAGGAATCGAATTCGCAACGTCATGGTTCTTAATTGGATTCGTTGACCACTGAGCCACGAAGGGAACTCCCGTCATGGTGATCATATTTAATTCACACGGAACTCATTAAAAACCGTACTTATCACATGAGGCTAGGTTCCCATGTACGATGTGTAGTTTGTGCCCAATGACACCTGGCTTGGAGCGCAAAAGAGAGCCAAAATCATCCCTAACTTCTCACCCTGAGCCATGTGCCCATGCCTGCACTCCCTCAATGGCACCATGTAGGTCATCAGTGTCTCTGCCGAAACAAAGCAGACCAGCCTGGGACCTGAAACCCTTTTGAGAGAAAGATGCATTCTTCTGAAGCACAAACAAATAAATAAGGACAGAAGTAACATTTTCCCTATAAAAGTTAAACACATAAATGCCCAATAAGTGCTCATTAAAAATGAACTCATCAAATAAGAAAGGTAATGATTTTCTTGATAATATGCCAAAAGGAGAGGGATAGCAAATGTTCTTATTTCTTTTCATGGCTTATTTCCTCCTTGGAATTGTTTTTAATACACTCTACTCAACAGCTTGAGGATTGATGACAAGCTTAGTGATGACAGCCCATCTCTCGTCAAGTAGGGACACTAGGAGAGTAAACACTATTTTAACTTTTTAAAAAATTTTCTTACCTCTTCTCAATGCTTCCCTCTTCCATCTCTCCTCAGAGCTGCCCTGACCTGAGGGAATACCTGATGGGGAAGTGGCCCCAGGGAGTCACATGATCACATCTCCAGCACTGGGGTTTCAGTTTATCAACATTGACAATAAATTCCTCTCTGGGGCTCACCAGAGTTTGCTTTTTTATACCACGGAAAGGTCCTGCACATGCTTACCGTGCTTTCTAAAAATAACAGCCACACATTCCAGCTTTTGAAGGAGCACATTCTGCTAAACATAGACTCTGGAGACAAGCAATCCCTGTTTTTCTTGCTGTATATCACGGCTCAGTTCTCCTTATTCCATCTCAGCTTAGCCTTGGTTATTTTGAGTCCTTCCACAGAAGTAGCCCTACCACTTCTTCAGCTTCATAATTAGTACCCAGGCCGGTAATGTCTGTAGTCCTGGGATTCTGGAGCCTCACAGCTGCAATCATCGTTAACTGGATGGGCCATAGTGTTGTTAAAGAGTCTCACGGATATTCTAATTTGAAAACCAGAAGTTTGGGAGTCCCTTGGTGTTTACAAGAGCCATAAGCCATTTGAAAGTTGAGGTCTGGTTATTACTGACCTAGAACTTCACCAGCTGAGGCAGGAGGACAGATTTCTTGGCATAAACAGCTAGAGTTAGCGCAAGGGCTCCATGGAATGTGACTAATGCAAAATGCTTATAGTGCGATTTACTCGGTTCTCTCCGCCAGTGTCAGCCTTGAGAATAACCTGGGTATTATGGGATGTGACTTGGTTAGATATTCTCTTGCTTTTTGCTTGTTCCTTTTTGTTTTGATTGTTCATTTTTTTCAAAACTGTATGCCATTCGGTCCCAGAAATATGGAATAGAATTCTTTTGGAATTAATTGTTTTTGGCTGTTTATTTTGGATGTAATTTTTTTGTTTAAATCCTTGCCCCTTTTCTGTCTACTACCTTCCATTTAGCTCTAAAATGCCAACAAGCCCATCATTCATACCAGATCACCACTAGTGCATTAATGATCCTTGTAGTGCCTTTCAGTTTACAAGATGTCACATTATGTCCAGCCCATCATTGAGCCCCAGAACAAACCTATGAAGCAAGGGTTATTATTCCCACTTGAAAATTAAAGAAACTGTGGAGTTCCTGTTGTGGCACAGTAGAAATGAATCTGACTAGGAACCATGAAGTTGTGGGTTCGATCCCTGGCCTTACTCAGCAGGTTAAGGATCTGGTGTTGCCATGAGCTGTGGTGTAGTTCACAGACAAGGCTCGAACCTCCATATGTTGCAGGTGTGGCCCTAGAAAGCAAAAAAAAAAAAAAAAAAAAAAAGAAAGAAGGAAAAAGAAAATGAAAGAAACTGAAATCAGATGGATTTCCTGACTGGTCCACAGAGGACAGCCAGAACCCAATTTCTATCCCAGTGCTTCTTCCGTGTTAACCAGAACACCATTTGTCTTTAGAACTGCTGTAGCTTGTGTGGTGGAAAGGGTGCAGGATCAGAGCCCCAGGGCTTCCAGTAAATTGCCCCTTGCCAGCCCGAGGAACTTGCAATGGTTTCTTAATCTCTCTGAGCTTCAGTTTCCTTTTCTGTAAGATGAAGTCCCCTTTTGCTTTCACACTCTCTGATCCTATGATAGGCAAACAGGATCGTCAGGAATATTTCCTCCACGTGTAAGACAAGTATGATATCTTTATATGCAAAGGAAAATAGAAAAGTTGAATAATTTTTCTCTTTCTGTGCCTTCCTTCTTGTCCATCTTCATTTCTTTCTTTTACTATTCCTTTTGTCTGCTGCAGTGGGTGAATTATTTACTGCCATTCAGGTTCTCATTTTTGTTAGTGCTAAGTGAGGAAATAGTGTTCTCACATGATTTTATTGAGAGTTATTGCTCTGTCTTCATCACGTAAATCTTAATATGGTATGTCCGCTGTAGCATAGCAAAGTCTTATGGAATGTTAGATTGGCCTTTTTTGTGTGTTTTGATTTTTAGGTTCATCTTATACCATTTTGTTGGTTTCTATGTTTGGTTTGAGAATTGAGATGCCAACTTTTTTTTTTTTCATTTCTAAACTTCAACTCTAACCTTGTCATACATGTGCAACTGGTACTTTTCTGGATAAGACTCATCTAAGGCAATAGATCTGCCCATACAGTTAGATCAGAGATTATCGAAGTATCTTCCCTGGATGATCTCTCATCATCAGGAACTGGAAATTTGTGAAAGATGCAGTCTCAGACCGTACCTCAAACCTGCTGAGTCAGGAACTCTGAGGATGGGGCACCAAAATCTGTTCAAAACACTCTTAAAGTTTGAGAATTACAGAGAATAGATTATGATCCTACTAGAATATTTTTTCACTCCACATTTTCTTGTTGCAAAAGCACAACCTGGCTCAGGGAGGTGATACAGAGACCTTGCTGAAGACCAACAGACAATATCTGGATCAGGAAAAATATCTTTACTTGACAGCATCTTGGGGTTTTAGGTCCCTTATAGGGGATTTTCCTGAGGGCTTCTAATCATGTTTCCCACAGACTTGTTCTGAAAATTGTAATGTGTGGTTACGCATTTAGGAAGTGTTGTGTCTTCTTCTCTTTTATATAATTCAGGATCCATGCAGAATCCCAAGCAGGGTAACTGAGAGGAGTTTGATGGGGGTACTATTTATAAAAGCATAGACTAAATAAGGGGGAGAACTGCCTGGGATAGGGAAGTACCCCAGAGCTGAGCTAGCAACAGCAGGGCCCATTACCAGAATATCAGCCATGGGCCTGAGAGGCAGGGGGAGGAAGCAGTTAAAGGAGCAGCACTACAGCCTTTGGTAAAGGAACAGGAGCTGCAGGCATAGCCCAGCACTTTCCCACCTTCTGATCTGCAGCACCTCCTACTGCTACCTTCCACTGGCCAGTTTCTAACAGTGAGGAAGCCCATTGATACCATTTATAATGGTCTATAAAGGTCACTGTATTAGTTTCCTAGGGCTGTTGTAAAAGTGCCCTATCCTGGGTGGCTTAGAACAAGAAAATTTTATCGTCTCACAGTTCTGGAGGCTAGAATCTAAAATCAAGGTATCGGCAGGGCCACACTCCCTGTAAAACCTTTAGAGAAATCCTTACTTGCCTCTTTCTATATTCTGCTGATTTGCCCACAATCTTCGGCATTTCATGGCTTGTAGAGGCATCTCTCTAGTCCTCCATCTTCACGTGGTGCTAGTTCTCTCTGTCTCTGTCTTCATATGGCCTTCTGATTAGGACCCTAATCATGCTGGTAGAGGACTTCATTTTAACTAGTTACGTTTATTGCAATCCTCTGTCTAATTAAGGTCACATTTAGAGGTACTGGAGGTTAGGACTTCAACAGTTATTTTGGGAGTAACACAGTGGGACTCATAACAGTCATTCTTCCAGAAGGAGAAGGGTAGAGAGCAGGTATAAAGGAAGAAGCAGAGAAGAACCAGCTACTCTCTTTCTTACCTTCTTTCCTTTCTTTCCCTTTCTTTCTTTCTTTCTCTTCCTCCCTCCCTCCCTCCCTTCTTTCTTTCTTTCTTTCTTTTTCTTTCTTTCTTTCTTTCTTTCCCTCTCTCTCTCTTTCTCTCTCTCTCTCTCTCTCTCTCCCTCCCTCCCTCCCTCCCTTCCTTCCTTCCTTTTGCTGTGGTGTACTGCAGCTTAATGTGGAATCTCAGTTCCCAAACCGGTGATTGAACCCAAGATGCAGTGTGAAAACACCAAGTCCTAACCAGTAGACCACCAGGGAACTTGCCCTACATTGCTTTCATCATGTCCTCCTTGGTTCGCATTCCACAGTGTCCCAAACCTTGACCTCTCTTCTTAGGCATCTCTCGAACCTTCTGTCCTCACTCTGTTTTACTTTTCATTGATGTATGAGATAGATACAGAACAGCACACAGGTACCAAGCACATGGCTTGAGGAATTTCTACAAATTTGGTGCACATAGTAAGCAGCATCTGGATCAGGAGACAATATTAGTTTCCACAGAAACTAGCTTCTACAGAAGCCCCCTTGTGCTCTCTGCCAGTCACTGCTTTCCATCAAGGATAGCCTCAGTCTGGCTTCCAGCACCATAGATTCAGGTTGCCTGTTTTTGAACTTCACATGAATGGAATCATACAATATGTACTCCTTTTGTGTCTGGCTTTTTCATACTACTTTGTGTTTCTAAGCATCATCTATGTTGTTACGTCTGTGTGATTCTTTCATTCTCACTCCATGAGGTGAATATACCACACTTTATCCTTTCTGCTATTGACCAGCACATGGGTAGATTCTGATCAGGGGATCTGTAGATATCTCTTTATGAAAGTATTTGTGATAAACCTCTGTGCTTAGACTTTTTACCATATATCCCCCAGGGAAGTCTGGCTCCCTTCCTGGTCAGAATTATTTGTTCCCTTCTTGCTATTCTCCAAGTGAACACTTATCATAATGTATAGCAGGAATTCTGAATCTGTCTGTCTCCCCCCTACCCACTAATCTTTCTTTGAATCTGTGAGGTTTTTGAAGGTAAAGATTCTGCTTTATCTTCATGTCCTGGTTTGGGCCCGCTAAATATTACATACATACTTTTTTTTTTTTTTGAGTGAAGGGAATAAATGAATGAATGGAGGGTAAAGACACCATGAATCAGATTATAGGATGGAATAGAGTATGATGACAGTCAGCTTATGTCCAAGAGTCTGGCATACTGGCATCATCTTGTGATGTCACCTTCTAGCTTCTACCTGTTTTTTCCTCAAGACTTGTCACTACTTCCTCCTTACTACTCACTTTAGGACTTTAGGATTAGGTGTTTCTGAAGACCTCATTTCTCCTCTTTAGTATTGTCTTCACTAAATAGATTCTTTTAGCCATGAGTTTCATGCCTATTGGAAATCCTTCTAATGCTTTCTTCTTTAATATTTTAAATCTTTTTCTTCTAGCTCTTTTTGGTATTTAGACATGATTTAATTTTATTCACTATGAAATGTAGTCTCTTTTTTTTAAGGGCCTTATCTGTGGCATATGGAAGTTCCCAGACTAGGGGTCAAATTGGAGCTGCAGCTACCAGCCTACACCACAGCTACTGCTATGCCGGATCCGAGCCAAGTCTGCAACCTACACCACAGCTCACAGCAATGCTGGGTCCTTAACCCTCTGAGCAAGGCCAGGGATCAAACCTCCATCCTCATGGATACTAGTTGGGTTCTTAACCCACTGAGCCACAATGGGAACTCTTGAAATATAATCTTATTTTCTGGATCAATGATTTACATATTTTGCTTCCATCCAATCTTTTCTCTAAGTTTGCAGAATTTTCCATGAATGCCAAGGGGCCTCTACATTCTCCCGAGACTCCAGGCTGCCAACACTGCAGTGCATCTTAGTTTTTGCCTTTCTGTCCTGTTCTTACTTTTTCTTTCGTCCTTACTCAATCAGCTGCCAACTCATTCAGTACTTTCTTTTAATACCTTTCTTACTAATTCCATAGTCACCACATTAACCAGTGTCCTCCTCACCTCACACGTGTTAATTGGTCTTCTTTTCTGCCTTCTCTACCATTTCAGTTTATTCTTCACCTACAGAAAGAATAATTTTTATCACCTGCTTATGAAATGAGGGAGGCTTCCAGTTGCCAGTCAGATCCAACTCAGTTCTGTCCAATCATATTTATCCTTACTTAGCATCAAAAAGGCACACATCCTTGTAGAACCAGCTTATCATATCTTTCTACTTGCCGTCATCATACCTTAGATCAGTCCTCATTTGGCAAGAGCTCTACATTAACAGCATAAAATGGAACTGGATTTTGAATTGGCTTTCTAATGACGAGGTAGAGACGGTTTCAAAACACAAGGCAGGAGGGATACTTTGATATCATTCGCTATTTTTTCCTGTTATGTCATTTTTTTATTTTATTTTTTATATTTTAAAATTATAGTTGATTTACAATGTTGTGCCAGTTTCTGCTGCATAGCAAAGTGACCTAGACATACATATATATACAATATTTTTCTCATATTGTTTTCCATCATGGTCTACCCTAGAAGACTGGATATAGTTTCCTGTGCTTTACAGTAGGACCTCATTGCTTATCCATTCTAAATGTAATAGCTTGCATCTACTAACCCCAAACTCCCCATCTACCCCACTATCTCCTCCCTCCCCCTTGGCAACCACAAGTCTATTCTCTATGTTTGTTAGTCTGTTTTTACTTTTTACCTAGGTTCATTTGTGCTGTATTTTAGATTCCACATGTAACTAATATCATATGGCATTTGTTTTTCTCTTTCTGATTTATTTCACTTAGTATGATAATCTCTAGTTGCATGCATTTGCTATCTTGATAGCATTATTATCCTTAATTTATAAAACTTCTCAAACTTAGGATCCAATTGGCCAAATCATTATTTTGCAAACGAAAACAGTATATTCTAACACTGCAGCCTCTGCTTTATAGATAGGCATATTCCTGATAATTAGATCATGACTTAAGTTTTAATCATATCAGTAATTTATACATTTTATGGCCCTAGTTTTTAAGTGTGACTAATGGCTGTAGTTATTAAGTGAAGAAATATGTTAGAAAGTAAGTCATTTAACAGTAGCTAAGCAGGTAGAAAAGTCTTAGCTTCAAAACTATATAAAATAAACACATCACATTTTTGCAAAATGACTTCAATATTAAAAATCAAGGTTAGAACTCAGAGTGTTCTCTTTTGTCATGAATATATTTCAATTTTTATAGCAGAAACAAGAGACTGCTTTATTATACTATTTATGGTAGCCAATTATCTCTTTATAAAAGGAGGTTTCATATAGCCTATTTTAGGAAAAACAGTTAAAAGACTATTTTGGTTTTCAGTGTCCAGAGACTTTGCTCCTTCATTTTATGTCATAGTTATATATTGCAGTCAAAGTGGGTTTTTTTTGTACATGTGTTTTATTCAGAGGAAGTTACTGTAATTTGAAGAGGATATTAATCCCTGCCAGTCACCAGTATGAATATAGTTCAAGAGTAGCCAGTGATTCCTTGTACCATTTACAGGCATAGATTAGAATAGAGCCTGGTGGGGACAGGCTGGCTGGGGGAATCTTGGGGACAGTAACTCTGTTTGTTGAATACCAGAAAAAAAATTTTGGTATGTGCACATTTGCCATTACTCAGGTTTAATAGCCAAGCATTTTTTCTCATCAATGAAGCCAAAGCTACCCCAGTTTTCATTGATCCTGTTGGTTTGAATCCTGACCTTATCAAAAAGCCATTCTAATCATCTCCAACCTAGTGTTAGCCTCAGCTAGATAAATTATTCTTGAATGTGTTATCATCAGTCTTAGGAGAGGTTAGAGTTGAAGCATGGTAGTGATGAGGGTATAAGTCCATGCCAAACCAACTAAAGGAAAAGGAGCTTGGCTTTCTGATAATCAAGATGATTGTTCACAGACAATTGACTCAACTGAAATGTCTACGTGTGAATGTGTCATAAGTTGAAATTGTAACTGAAGAATTGAAATATCCTTTCACTAGTCTACAAAATTCTCCCTCATTAAAATATGGGAGTTCCTGTCGTGGCGCGGTGGTTAATGAATCCGACTAGGAACCATGAGGTTGCGGGTTCGATCCCTGCCCTTGCTCAGTGGGTTAACGACCCGGTGTTGCCGTGAGCTGTGGTGTAGGTTGCAGATGCGGCTCGGATCCTGCGTTGCTGTGGCTGCAGCGCAGGCCAGTGGCCACAGCTCTGATTAGACCCCTAGCCTGGGAACCTCCACATGCCGCGGGTGAGGCCATAAAATGACAAAAGGCAAAAATAAATAAATAAATAAATAAAATAAAATATGCATGGTAATGTAAATTATTGCCTTATTAACAGAGACAGTGGTATGTAAAAAATTCTATAAGCAGTATATTGTCATGCAAGCAATAAGTAGTATTACAACTCTTACCAAATGGAAACTTCACAGCCAAGACAGTGAAGCAAAAGTTCCTATAAGGTATCATGAATAAATAAGCACACAAAAGGCCCAGCAGTGTTTAGCAATGTCCCCTGATGAAAGGCACAGTATAATCTGTCTATAAACAGAGTTCTGGGCCTTAAAGCCTGTTTGGGATTGTGGTAAAGATAATTCTCAATTTCTGTAGTCTAAATCTCTCAAGAGTTTGTCCTTTTATTAATTATTTACACCATACATGGTGTGTGTCAATGTGTATGCTTTCTATCTGAAATACTGTTAAAGCCAAAATACTTCAAAATGTCATTGTATATTTATATTCTGTAGAAGTTGTTCAATCTAAGCATGGACCTAGTTTAGAACCAACTATTGTAGATCAACTCACCAAAAATCAATACTTTGAAAGATAAATTCAATTAATTGAATGTCCAATTTACCAGAAGTTACCTATTTAGCAAAATGGTTTTAATATTTGAAAAGAAATATTCAGTTTTAGTTACTGATGATAAAATATACAAAATTAGGAGTTTTTTTGTTGTTCAGTAGGTTAAAGATCTAGCATTGTCACTGCAGCAGCTCAGATCACTGCTATGGCTTGGGTTTGATCCCTGGCCTGGGAACTTCCATATACTGTGGGTGTGGCCAAAACATATATGTATATATACAAAAAATTAATTCTGATTTGTCATTTGAAGAATTGGCCAAATGAAGAAAAATCTAAAAATGCTTAGAGTTTGAAGAAATAGAAATTGTCACTCTCCAAAAAAATAATTCCAGTGATGTATAAAATGCTATAGATTTGCTTTTAAATAGGGGCAATTGGAATATCTAGACTTTGTGCCAATTTGTTGAAAGCTTTGAGGTGAAAACTTGCAAAGCATCAGAAGAGCCAGGAGGGTGTCCAGAGGGAGTCCTATACTGGATCATGTGATTAGTATGGACAGAGAAATAAATGAGTTAGAATATGACAGGAGAAACCACATCACCTCAAATGTTGACTACTAGCCGTTAAGAAAGAATTGAAAGTTTATATGCTACTTGAGAAACTGGCAAATATATTTAAAATATTACATGATTAGGAAAATGTAAAATGGCTTTAAATGAGATTTTTAGCTAAGTTTGCTTATTTCCCCCAAACTTTGAAGAGTTTTGGTCTATTGTAAACTATAAGGTTTTGTTGTTTTTCCTGTGAATTGCTACAAAATGAGTATAATTCAATCTCAAGGACACTTAATTCTTTGGCACCCTGTGTTGTCAGCTGTTGTGCTCAGTGATCAATGGTATTGATATTTGTGTTCCAGCTATCTCTCTCATGGTGGTGACTGTCCTAGAACCTCAGCTGCCCACTTCTGGCTTCTTAGAGGGGACAATTAATTCCTGTAGCCTTGGATGACTTAAGGACAGCAGCTGTTAGAATTGCCAATACTACTTTTTTTAGTTATTAATAGTATTTATTATGTTTCATAATGCCATTGGTGGCATTCCTCATGTGCTAGGCAAACAATAATGGAAATTTATTGGAAGTAGTCTAGGAGGCCAATCCACTTATATTATCCTCAGGGAAAACCAGGCTTCCCCTAGCATGATGTGACTGTCCCAGAGAGCAACTGATACCCCTAAACACCTGGAGCAAACTCCAAGGCTGGAGGCATGTATCATAGCCTTGGGACATGGGTTTAGAAATATTTTTAGATGCAGGAAAGTAGGAAGTGATTTTGAAGCTTCTCCAGAGTCTGCTGAGTTACTCTGAGATGTTGAACTTCAGCTATCAGGATGATAAGATGGTCTCTTTATACCCAGAATCTTATAAAGGGAAATTCTCATCTTCTGACAGTTTGACTCATGAGGAATTATGACATTACACATGGCAGCAATGAATGAAGTTCACCATGTGTAGGTGTTTTTTAAATTCAGTTTTATTGAGGCATAATTGACATATAAAATTGTAAGATATTTAAAGTGTACATCATAATTCGATATACATATACATATTCTGAAAGGACTCCCCCCATTCAGTTAGTTAACACGTACATCACTTAATTAATTTCGTGAGAACATTTGAGTTTTACTCTTGTTAGCAAATTTCATTTATACAATGCAGTGTGATCAAGTATAGTAACCATGTTTTACCTTAGAGCCTCAGACCTTGAAGTTTATTCTGGTCTTCTTTATATCTGTGTGGGTCTGTATGTTGTTTTTTGCCTGTTCTCCATACTAGAAGATTTTCAGCAATAGAGGATTTGCTCTCAAAGCCACAGAGAGATGGAATGCCCACTGTTTGAGAAAGTTTACCTAGATTCTTGATTGCTTCTGTAATATTTCTTCATTTAACATGAACAGTATAGCTTGAGTGTTCTGTGCTCATCACTGCTTTTACAACTTTGCTTTCTGGGATCACGTGTGCCTAGAATGCGAACTGGGGCATATTTCAGCTCTCTTGTATATCTTCCCCACAACACACCATTCCTCAGGTAAAATAAGCCCAGAAGCAGAAGCCGATACAGACAAATTCCAGTGACATTGTGTTTACACTGTCATCAGCAGGACAGTAACTGCCACATCATTTCAGGATTTATCCTGAGAATAAAAGTCAGATGGTGAAATTTTAGATAGGTTAAAAACTCAAGATTCATGAATTTTTACTTCACTTCAAATCTACCAATGTCTTCATTTAACATTCTGCATTAGGTGCTTTTGTTGTAGGTAAGATGGTAAGATAGAAGTGCCAGCATAGTTATATACAACACATGAGTATTTAATTACATAGAACATATTAATTTATTTAACACATTCAGGAATTCAGATGTGTCTAATCAAGCATCTGACCAGAAAAAAAAAAAGGTTAGTTACCATTGTCAGGTAATCGTATAAAATGGAATGCCCTACTTTTGTTGAAATAATAGTATTTCCTATGAAAATTACTAGGTTAGGCTACACTGATCAATTTTTTTGAAATACTTTAACATTTTTAGGATTTTTATTCCAATATCTCTGGTAGCATTAATGAATAATTAGAATGTAACTCAATTTGAATATCAGCAGTTACCAAAGGTAATAAATTTTCTAAAAGTGCCAAGGTTATTAAAACCAAAATGGTAAAATTAGAAAACCTCCAGATGGGTCATTATTCTTATTTTCTATAATCGTAGATGATAAAACATGCAAAATTAAGGTTGATACTTGCTACAGGATCTGGCATATGGTAGGTAAACAATAAACATTTATTCAATGAATTATTGAAATAAATGTTTCTTGGATGCTCTTATGGGTCTGGCTTGTCTTACAAGTCTCATTTCTTCCTTACAGAGAGATTTCTTTTGTCATCCTCAGAACTGTTAATCTGGTTTGCATTGCCCCTCACCTATTAGTAATGTCTGGACTGAAACCATAGAAAATGGTTGGTATTTTTTCCTTAGCAGTTCCTCAGCCCCTGTGCAAATCAGTGGCTCAAAAAGAGGTATTGCTTACCTCTTCTGTTTTGGCCCAAACAAACAAAAAACCTTGTTACAGATGGGCCTTTGGAGTGATGATAAAATTCAGTCATTCTATAACTGATAAGAAGGATAATTCTTGCTAAGGATTGTGATTCAGGAAAACCAGTAGAAATGTCGTTCCAGCTGATCCAAATGTGAGCACTTGGTCAATTATCCTAGAGGTTAGATTGGAAAGCAGTGGGCCCCTGTCTGGTGAACCTACCACGGGTGCACACTTTGTGTATACTGGTTGTGGTGGTAAGAGGTATGAATTTCCTTATCTATCATTAACACGCAGAGAAAGAAGACACCTCTGCAAAGACTGCTTTTCAAGTGAGAATTTTGAAGCCATTTGACAAGCCAGACAAGAGGAAACTAGTTGACAGCCTTTGCTTCTTTCCCTAGGGTTGAGCATTTATTAAAGAGCACTGAAAAGGGGCAGAGATCGGGAGAATGAATTTGAGGGAGTGTCTTCAGATTGAGAATGAGCCAAGTGGTCTGGATTTTGGGAATTCTAGCAAGATGGGAAAAGGAAGTGATGCTGTTTCGTTTGCTAGTGTAACCTAAGTAAACAGTCATATCTCAAAGCATAAAGCACCCTCCACCTACTCCCTACCCTTCCACCCCCATTAATATGAAGGGGAGAAAGAAAGCCAACGAGTAACTTTCCTTATATTCTCAGGATACAGGGTATAATTGTAATCTACTCTATTTTCATTTTGCTAGAATAAAGGAAATCAAAACTTTTCTGTCATTTAAAAATGGACAAAGTGATGAGTTAAGGATCCAGCGTTGCCATGAGCCATGGTGTGGGTTGCAGACGTGATTCAGATCTGGCATTGCTGTGTCTCCTGGCCTGAGAACTTCCATATGCCAATGGTGCAGCCCTGGAAAAGACAAAAAAAAAAAAAAATAATGGACAAAGTGATTGAATGCTAGAGTGCTTTACTAAAGAAAGAGGCAAACAGAAGGAAAATCCAGTTATTCTTGGTCTCTTAAAGGACCCCTCAGACAGGACAGACTGTGTGTGACATACCCTAGATCTGTAGACTCTCTATCTTCACATAAGAATTTCAAGGAGCACTGACCACGGTCTGTGTATCTGAGCATCAGTCTCTCCTATGAGCTTTGCTGTCTAATTAGAATGAGAAATGGTGACATACAAAGGCCAGGACTCTGAGAAATGTGTACACAACTGCTGCTGTTCTCATCTGACTCTGTTTCTGATAGATCCTGTGGTCCGTGCTAAGGACCCTTTGCTGATCCAGAACCATATGCATTACACCACCCCTCCTTTTGTCAAGAGTCATAATAACTGATTCACATCAAGCTGGGCCTCCAAAAGAGACCTGCTGGGTGACACAGCACGTGCAGTGAGCACAGCTGAGAGACAGAGCGAGCAGGTGGCTGGGGTCACAGAGCTTAGCATTTCCAGGGGATGCATGGGACCAGAGAGACTATCATTACTGGCATGGATCTTTCTGGGCTGCAAGGACTTGATATTTCAATGTTTATGAAATTACCTCACAGGGAGAGAGAAAGCAATTAACTCTCAGAGTAATTTCAAATGGCAGCGTTTTAAAATTCATGATAACAAAAACAGGGCAAAGTGGATGTCATTGATGAATCACTATGGCAGGAGGAAACTGCTCTCTTAAAGTGATCTGAGAATATTTATGAAATGCCTTCTGTTTGCCCAACACTTTGAAGATTAAAGAAGTTGTATGAAACATGATTCCAATCCTCAGTGAGATTGTAGGATTTATATTTAAGACTCACTTTTTTTTTTTTTTTTTTTTTGTCTTTTTGCCTGTATGTAGAGCCTCACCCACGGCATATGGAGGTTCCCAGGCTAGGGGTCTAACAGGAGCTGTAGCTGCTGGCCCTCGCCACAGCCACAGCAACGCGGGATCCGAGCCGCGTCTGCAACCTTCACCACAGCTCACGGCAACGCCGGATCCTTAACCCACTGAGCAAGGCCAGGGATCGAACCCGCAACCTCATGGTTCTTAGTCGGATTCGTTAACCACTGAGCCACGAAGGGAACTCCTTAAGACTCACTTTTTAAGGCATTTTACGTATGGATACAAGACAGGTATGCCTACAAGTGAGTAGGTTATATGCTATGGTGTACTGGTTAATCAGCTCTCTTAGAAAACATGAAACTCTGATTTATAGTGTTTTCCCATTTCTGTGGTGCACACACTACCACCAGAGCCATCACTGAATACAGAGGTGGAAAGAGATGAGTGCAGTTGTTGTCTCATAAGCTGATCCAAGCCAGCTCCAGGACACATATGTCATTTGTGTATATATATAACACCTTAGAGGATGTTATTTAGATTGTAGGTGTCCTAGATGTCTGCAAATGGGAGGTAGGCCATCTCTAAGTTGGACTCCTATCAGAAAGGCCTTCATAGGGGAAGGTTAGAATTTAAATGATAGGAGGTCTTTGTACTTTGAACTCTTAAAAGATATGGCTGCCTGGTTTATTCTCCACCTCTCCATGCCCTGGCACAGCCTCTGGATATAATAGATGCTCATTAAAGAAATGTTTGCTGAATAACAAAAAAATATGGTTAGACTGAAGGCGATGGGGAAGGTTTTTTGGAGCAAAACTTATTTCTTAAAAAACAAAAGTAAAATTGAGAGACAAAGTATGACCAAATGTTAATGTCTATTAAAGCTGTTGGTAGATGTATACATCTGGTTATTATGTATTTTATTTCTTTCCTTGTTCAGTATATTGGAAAGATATCATAAAAATTACTTAAATCTTTAAAAAGGCCAAGAGGAAAAGGGAACTATGTGAACAAAGGCACAAAAGTAGGAGTGAACATAATCTGATGGGTACTGAGGAGACACTGAACCAGTCAGAGTGTGGCAGGGAATAGCAAACATCAAGGCTGGGTGTAAGAACAGGGATGAATGGATATCTCACCCCAGTTAACTGCTGCCTTTTACACTGCCTCTTAAGTGGTACTAAAGAACTCAACCCGTTCTTTCTCCTTGGAATTAGTCCATGTGTTAAATTTTGAATTTCTGTATTTGTGGAGAATGAATATTAACAGTCAAAATAAGAAATAGGTGGGGAGGGAAGTATTCCACTTTTTTTCCATAGGGAAATGGACAACTTAACTAAAAACATTTGTTATTGTGAAATGAAATCAGTGGTATCCAGTGGTGTTTATTAACATAGCTGCCTCTATATTGAACACAACCTAAGCTGTCCAACTCCCTTTCCTGCCCTAAATGCATACATATTCTGAAGCAGCCTAAAAAAACGGTGTCCTGTTGGACAAATGTACAGAATGGCATAGGGTCCTGTGAATTAGAGTTCAGTGTTCTGTTCATTGCATAAAACAAAGAATGTATCATACTTGAATTTAAACTCTGTTGGAAGTCTATTGTGGATAAAATGAAAGAGGACAAAAGGTAATAATCATAGTAAGCTGGCATTCAAGGAACTGGAAAAATACAGAGAACGGCATTCTCTATTCTGCTTGTATATTTCACATCTCTGTATTTGTATTAGCATTCTATAGTATTAAATAGCACCTTAGAAAATAACTCAGAACACACAGGTTCTTAGAAAACATTCACTCTATTTTCAGTGCACTCTAAATAATGCCTTCAGCATCCTACAGACCTGCCATCAAATTGCAGTAATAGGAAAACAACAACAAATGCTTGTCTGAAACACAGGATTTCTAGAATTGAGAATGAGGCTTATTCTTTCAGGCCCTTATTATCTATAGCTTGCTTGGATTAGCTACATTAGAATCTGTGTTAAAATAAAGGCTACAACAGTGGCTGTTAAGCAAATAGGGTCACATATTAATCATCAGAAACAATTTTCAAAAAAGAGGGACTGATAAAAAGTTTACCAACTGAGGCATAGTCAGCCTGCATCTGGTATATATGATAGTCATTAGGAACACACACTCTGTATTTTCCTCATAGAGTCTAAGTCCAAGCCGAACCCCATTAAAATGCTCTACATTCTCATTTGTATCTTTATACATAGTCATTTCCCCCTTTTGTTAGATTGAGTTTGCCTTTACAAAATGTTTAGATTATCCTATGGAATAAAACTTCTATCAGTTGTCATAGAATTTCCAGGTCAGATTATTTTTCTCCTACTAAAAATTAAATAATGAAAATTAAAAAAGAAGTATCTGGAGTTCCCGTCGTGGCTCAGCAGTTAACGAACCCTACTAGCATCCATGAGGACATGGGTTCAATCTCTGACCTTACTCAGTGGGGTAAGGATCGTGTGGTGCTGTGAGCTGTGGTGTAGGTTGTAGATACGGCTCGGATCCCATGTTGCTGTGGCTGTGGCATAGGTTCCAATTTGAACCCTAGCCTGGGAACCTCCATATGCTGAGGGTGCTGCCCCCCCAAAAAAAAGCCAAAAAAAGAAGAATCTTTTCTTATTCCATTCTACCATGCTTACCAAATTCTTACTTTTTCATTTTCAGCCACCATTTATTTCCTTTTTGCCTCATATTTACAACCTTCAGAGACACCTATGAGTCCCTAATAAGTTTCCCTCTGCTATTGTGCTTAGTCCTTTTCATTTAATCAAACTGTTTAAACCTAGCACACTTTGAACTATTCTTGTGTTTTTCTCTGAACTTTTTTCTTTCTCTTCGAATTTCTGGCACTTGTGTTTAATACTATAAAAGAAAAAAATAATAGCACATATCTCTAATAACAATTTTGGACTGAATGCTTAACAGTAACTTCCAGAAATACAGATTGAAGTGCAGTATTCCAAATGTGGTCAAGTAGATCATGTGACATGACAAGAGTGCCTTCCTGATTGTTGAAACAGATGTTCTGATACTCAGCACAGTAGGGTACCAATTTATCTCTCCTTCCTCCATATAGGCTCTCTTTGACCCATTCATGGCTACATAACCCTATGTTAAATCATCATTCTGTGACTATATAATCCACATTTCCATTGCTTACCTTTTGCTTATGTTTTTCTCCTAGTTACACATTTTCTTCAGCTTTCTTTATTAGGTCCCAGAAACCTCTTAAAAAAAAAAACTTTGTATTTGTTAATATATAATCTTGACTTTACTGAGATTCAGATTTTGGTGCATTCTCTGAGGCCTATCTGGATGGAGATAACCTAGAAATTTCAGAAACTTTTAAATGAAGATAGCATCTGGAACTTCATACTGGAACGTGTTTTTTTCATATCTTTGTGTCTTTGCTTCTTGATATATCCATCTTTGAGGCAAAGGGATTTGAGTTTTGAGATTTTTCACGTGAAGTAGTAAAGCATCTCTTTTCAAAAAGCCAGGAGACATTTAAATTCGGGATCCTTAGAAACCTGGCATCTTTAACACCCACTTAAAAAATATTTTTTTAGTTTCCTTGCAGTGCAGGGGGTTAAGGATCTGGCTTTGTCACTGCTGCAATTCAGGTTGCTGCTGTGGCACATGTTTCATCACTGGCCCAGGAACCACGATATGCCGCAGGTGCAGCCAAAAAGAAAAAAAAAAGTTTTCTTTAAATGATGCTGCAATAAATGTAATATATTTTTATGTAGGGTAGGTAGTGATCACTCATTAACCCATGTAATTATTGTGATAAACTGGAAATTCTGGTTTAAGAAGAAGTTTGAAATAGTATATTTTTGGTATTGAAGAATCAAAAGTAATTTTAAGATTGCCATATATAAGTGGCATGTTAATGATAAAACTGTATTCATGTTCTTTATACTGAAGTAATGTGACTTACATATTATAAAAATTACAAAGAAAAACCCTGGAAAAATCAAGTAAGAAACTTCCATTAAAGTTCAGCAGTAAGGTCTTTCTGGCCTCTTTTAAACCTACGTCTTCAATAATTTTCACAAGTATTTTCCCATAATCCTCTAATTTGTATTTCTAGCCTAAACCTGTCCTTTAGTCTTCAGGCTATATG
>PVHT020000256.1:7119203-7137239 GCA_004024745.2 Catagonus wagneri
GAGGGATAGGAATCAACCCCACCTACCAGTGGGCAGGCACCAGTCCATCCCATCAGGAAGCCTACAGCAAGCCCCGCCCATACCAACTTTAGCCACAGGGGAGGCAAATGCCAGAACTAAGAGAGGCTACCACTCTATTGTTGGCAAAAAGGTCACCACACCAAAAACCTATAAAAATGAAAAGACAGAAAACTATAACACAGATAAAGGAGAAAGAGAAAAGCCCAGAAAAACAGCTCAGTGATGAGGAGATTATCAGCCTCTCAGAAAGAGACTTTAGACTGTTGATGTTGAAGATGATGCAAGGCATTGGAAATAAACTGGAGGCAAAGATTCATAATTTACAGGAAACACTGAGCAGAGAAATACAAGCTGTAAAAAGTAAACAAGAAGAGATGCAAAATACAATAACTGAAGTAAAAAAATTCATTAGAAGCAGCCAACAGTAGAATACAGAAGGCAGAAGAACGAATCAGCGAGGTGGAGGACAGATTAGTGGAAATCACTAATGGGGAAGAGAAAAGAGATAAAAGATTGAAAGGAAATGAGCAGAGTCTCAGAGAACTCTGGGATAATGTTAAACGCACCAACATCCGTATTGTAGGGGTGCCAGAGGGAGAAGAGAGAGAGAAGGGGACAGAAAAAATATTTGAAGAGATAATAGCCAAAAACTTCCCTAATATGGGAAAGGAACCACTCAGTCAAATTCAGGAAGGGCAACGAGTACCATATAAAATAAAGGCAAGGAGGAACACCCCGAGACACATATTAATCAAAATGACCAAAATTAAAGACAGAGAAAATTTTGAAAGCAGCTAGGGAAAAGAAATGACATACAAGGGAACCCCGATTAGGTTATCAGCAGATTTTTTCATCTGAAACTCTGCAGGCCAGAAGGGAGTGGCATGATATACTTAATGTGATAAAATGGAAAAACTTCCAACCAAGATTACTTTACTCAGCAAGGCTCTCATTCAGATTTGAAGGAGAGATCAAAACCTTTACAGATAAGCAAAAGCTAAGAGATTTCTGCAACACTAAACCAGCTTTACAACAAATCCTAAAGGAAATTCTCTAGTCAGAAAAGAAAAGGCCACAACCAGAAACAAAAACAGCACAAATGACAAGGCTCTCCAGGAAAGGCATATACTTAATAGATATTTATAGGACATTCCATCCAAAAGCAACAGAATACACATTCTTCTCAAGTGTGCACGGAACATTCTCTAAGATTGATCACATCCTGGGGTACAAATCAAGCCTCAGTAACTTTAAGAAAATTGAAATCGTTTCAAGCATCTTCTCTGACTGCCATGATATGCGACTGGAAATCAACAAGAAAAAAATGGCAAAAAATACAAACACGTGGAGACTAAACAACATGCTACTAAACAACCAATGGATCACTGAAGAAATCAAAGAGGAAATTAAAAAATACCTAAAAGCAAATGACAACAAAGACACGACACTCCAAAACCTCTGGGATGCAGCAAAAGCAGTTCTAAGAGGAAAGTATATAGCAATACAAGCCTCCTTCAGGAAACAAGAGAAAGTTCCCATAAACAACCTAACTTGACATTTAAAGCAGCTAGAGAGGGAAGAAGCCAGGTCATGGAAACAACCTAAATGCCCATTGACAGAGGAGTGGGTAGGGAAGATATGGTGCATACAAACAATGGAGTATTACTCAGCCATTAAAAGGAACGAAATAATGGCATTTGCAGCAACATGGATGGACCTAGAAATTATCATGCGAAGTGAAACCAGTCAGAGAATTAGACAGCAGCACCCAATGCTACCGCTTACATGTGGAAGCTGAAGAGACACAATGAATTTCTTTGAAGAACAGAAAATGACACAGATTTTGGAAAACCTTGGTTTTTCAAGTGGGACAATCTGGGTGGTGGGGGGATGCACTGTGGGTTTGGGACACAAAATCTATCACATTGACTTGTGATGATCTTTGTACACCTATAATTGAAATAAAATTCATTGTTATTAAAAATAAATAAATAGTTGCTAAATGAATGGATACGCAATTACAAGTGATAACTAATGATAACTAATCATCACTCCTATATAATAGTAGAATGATATCTCAAAGATCTGTGAGCTTTATTATTTACATTCAAATTAATTTGTAAAGAATTTCAATTTCCAAAGATTTTACACCTATGCAAGCTTCACATTAATATTTTTTCACCAAAGTCAATTAAGTCATTTGGTTTTCCAGTTGCTCTATAGAAACATTGAAACTTTATAAAAATCAGCCCTAGAATAGATTTCAAAAAATCATGTTAGGAATTCCAGTTGTGGCACAGGGGAAACAAATCTGACTGGTATCCATGAGAATGCAGGTTCCATCCCTGGCCTCGCACGGTGGGTAAAGGATCTGGCTTTGCCGTGAGCTGTGGTGTAGTTTGCAGACACAGCTCAGGTCTGGCGTTGCTGTGTCTGTGGTGTAAGCCAGCAGCTGTAGCTCCAGTTCGACCCCTAGCCTGGGAACCTCCATAGGCTGTGGGTATGGCCCTAAAAAAAAAAAAGGTGTTAATTTTATATTGTTAGTCATTTTTGGAACTGAATTTTTAAATAAAACATCCATTTCTAGTAGCATAATATACCGAAGTTTGTCTTGCCAATATAAGATGAAGCTTACTTGATAACAACTGAAATGTGTTCTTACACTTATTTTTTATTTTTATTTTTTATTTTTTTGCTTTTTAGGGCTGCACCTGCGGCATATAGAGGTTCCCAGACTAGGGATCTAATTGGAGCTACAGCTTCCATCCTACACCACAGCTGTAGCAACACAATATCCGAGCCGCATCTATGACCTACACCACAGTCACGGCAATACCAGATCCTTAACCCACTAAGCGAGGCCAGGGATCAAACACATAACCTCATGGTTCCTAGTCGGATTCACTTCCGATGCACCATGACAGGAACTCTTGTTTTTACACTTTTTATAATAAAGCACACTTTTTAATTCAAAAGGAATATCAGTATTCAAGAGGAAATATCAAAATCATTATGTAACTACCTCAACAGAACCATTATGTTGTGTTAGGAAATCATCAGATAAAAGCTTTTAATGACACCAAACCTTTTAAACACATTAGGAATAGTACTTATAAAATATTTCCTCATGGCCGTTTATGTTTTACTGTGAGCTATTCTCAGGAGAACAGAACGCTTTTCTTTTTGGGTTTTCAAACTATCAGAATAATGAAAACTAAGATATTTTAAACTAACAACAGAAGCATGTTATCCCAAATCTTTTGGACATATGAATGAGCTTGCTACTTTTTCTACAAAACAGAATAAAAATCACCACCTCTGCTATGCAGGATGGTGATTGACCATAATCTCTTGTCAGAATATTTGATATGGCAAAAATAAATTCATCCTTTGCTGGTGAAAGTGGATCCTGTTTTTGTTGTGTTAATATTGGTCAGTAGGTTACTCATGATTAGTTTCTTCTTGCAAAACTGGTGCTCCTGCAGAAGAACATAAATGGCTCTTTTTTGTTGTTCTCAGAAAACAAAAAAATAACAAGAAATAACCCGTGTTTCCATTTTTCACCTTAACTGTCCCGAAAACTAGAGCCAGATTCAAGACCACATTTTTGCTCTTTTCAGGTGCTGGGGAGCATTTATTCTCGTGGGTCACTTTTATTTTCTTATGTTATACCCAATGTTAAAAATCCTTTCTCTAGTTGTTTGATAGACATGATCAACTTCTGTAAAATATATCATCCATTACTTGACTTAGCAAAAATATTAAATAGCTAATTTATACACTTTTGAATATTTATAAGCCATCAATGACCTGATCTCTGGAAGTTACCTGAACGACAGGGACTGCCCTCCTGGCTGTTGTATTTGGACACATCACAAGGCCAACCAAACACATTCTTTGATTGTAGTCTGGGCTCAACAAATGATAGCCCCCAAATGAATAAGATTATATAAGAAAATTCTGAAGTAGTTTTATAATCTATCTTCTAGTTGTAGCCAAAATAATCCATCACCCATACTACATTCATGGTGTCTGATTTAGTTAAGTAACCCAGGCAGAATGTGAATTTTCAGAATGAGAAGGTAATTAATATGAACAGAGGAAAACAAAAATGGTTTTCAGAACTTTCAAATTAACAGCTTTACTGTGATTGAATTTGGAATCAGAGTCCTAAAAAGACCTTCCTAGTGAATGGAAAGATGTTATGTATTTTGAACTGAGACTACATCATCCTGCCTGCTAAACTTCAAAATCAAGCAGCCACGTTAGAGCAACAGCATTTCCCTGATTTGTTTTAAGTGAACACTGAAGTGCCTTTGATAAAAATTGTAGACGATCGCAAATGTCAGAATATAGAATGTTCATATCCCTGGTGTCTCTTAAAATTCGGCAACTGGGGTCCACATGGATTCTAACTCCACTGGTAGAACTCTTAAATATTCAAATACTCTTCTCATTTTCACTGGCAATTGTCAGTAATTGCCTACTTTTGTCCATTTCTTATGATTACCTGCTAAATTTTAGTGTAACTTAAGTTTATGGAATCATTAGTACATATACTTAACTCATCAATCAGCGATAGACTCCTACTCTTCTCTACCCCCCTCCTCCATTTTTGGTTCTGACCTAAGAACCATGACCTTTCTTCCAAATAAACGCATAGAATTAAGCCGTATCTATCAGAGCTGGAAAATCTTAGACACAGAATTTAAACTTGGTACTTACATACAGGTCACTCGTATGGATTTATAGTCAGGCATGAATTACAGAAGTCAAGAACTTATTCTATTTTTCAGACATTCCTAGGGAGAGATGAATTTTCAGATTCCAAAATTATATGACAGTGAAGTCAGAATGACAACTCTCTCTCTCTCTGGGTGTTAAGTATTCATTGAAAAATGTTTTATTTTTTAGAATGATTTTTATTTTTTCCATTATAGCTGGTTTACAGTGTTCTGTCAATTTTTTACTGTACAGCAAAGTGACCCAGTCACACATACATATATATATTCTTTTCTCACATTATCCTCCATCATGCTCCATCATAAGTGACTAGATATAATTCCCAGTGCTATACAGCTAGATCTCATTGCTTATCCATTCCAAAGGCGATAATTTGCATCTACTAACCCCAGATTCCCAGTCCACCCCATTCCCTCCCCCTCCCCCTTGTCAACCACAAGTCTGTTCTCCAAGTCCATAAGTTTCTTTTCTGTGGAAAGGTTTATTTGTGCTGTATACTAGATTCCAGATATAAGTGATATGATATGTATTTTTCTTTCTTTCTGACTTACTTCACTTAGTATGAGAGTCTCTAGTTCCATCCTTGTTGCTGCAAATGACATTATTTTGTCCTTTTTTATGGCTGAGTAGTATTCCGTGCATCTTCTTAATCCATTCATCTGTAATTGGAATCCTCAGTTCCTTGTAATTGCACTTAATATTTGTTATAATCCTAAATTACCTTTAAAGTGATATGGGTGATTTTTCTGGGAATGTGAAAATGTGCTATTCCTTGTACATTAGCTACCATTCCTACCAATCATTAGCAGTATTTACCCAGTCATCATTTCTGTGTTCATGTCCAATTGATGTTGATCTGTCCACTTTTTTATTGTGATAGGGAAATCTAGTCTCTGGATAGATATTAAAGTGAACAACACAGTTTTTATCCATAAGCACAGTGGTGTAGAACAGATCTCTCAAATGCATGTATGTTGCAAAACTGAATCTTTATATCCTTTGATTAGCAACCACTGTTGTATTCTTCACTTCTTTGAGTTTGACTATTTTTGGTACATTCTCACCTCAGTGGTTAGGCAAGGATAGCATATAGGATTATTTTTAAAAGCAGTGATATTTGGTCTGGAATTTGAAGCTAACACGTGTCCTGTACCACCCTGGTTTCCCCACTTTTTGAGCTAGTACACCTGTATAGAAAACAGCCAAGTTTGATGACAGAGGAGTCCTCACGTATAACAAGTCTAAAATTTCATTAAGTGGTGTTTGGGATGCTGTTAACGTTATTACTATAATACAAACATCAAAGAAAATCAGATCACACACTCAGAGAAATCGTTCCCTGCTGGAAATCCTGTTAGTTGACTTCAATTATGCTGTGCTTTTCCTCCTTCAGAAGGCTATGTCAGCCCTATTATCTGCTCTGTAAATTGCCTGCTTAATCAAAGTACACACATTTGAAATTTATCAAATTAAGTAAAATAAAATTTGAATCTTATGCTTCTCTGGGTTCAGATTATAGCAATATCAAAATTATTTTCATTGCTAGAATTGTGTCCATGGACAGTGGTTAGGAAGATAAAGAGTAAAGTTGAATCAGAATTAGAAAGAGAGCCTTTTTTCTTACAAGATATGAAGTAGATGTTTCTTTCAGGGTCAACATCTCTTTTTTAATGTACAATTCAAGATTTGTTAAATTCTCTCCATTATATTCATGACAGGAAAACAATAAAATATAATATCTGTATCATTTTTTGTTTTCACTTTTATTATGAAAAATGTTAAATGTACTGAAAAGTAGAGAGACTAGCAAATAAACACATACCCATCACCAAATAATTTTTGCCATTTGGGCATATTTGTTTCATAAATTTAAAGTGTTTTGAAATGAGTTATGGGCATCATGACACTTCACCCTTAAACAGTTCTATATGCGTCCCTGAAAAACCAAGCTGTTTTTCCTAAAATCCACAATTTCATCATCACACCTTATAAAAGTAACAATTATTCCTTAATGACATTTAATTTCTAAATAATATTCAACTTTCCTCTGTTGTCCCAAAGAAATCCTTCGGAGCTGGTTTATTCAAACCAGGAAATGTTTTCACTCTTAAATATCAACAATCCAACCCTAAATATAAATGTATTTGTGGATGTCTTTGAAATTTTTAGGGATGCATTTGTAACTTTCAATTATATTTAAAATGGCACAAAGAAAGAAATTCACCACATTTATTTCAGGCATTTTCAGACTGGCTTTATCAAACATTTCTAAGCATTTATTCAAAGTGTTTTTTGTTTTGCTTTCTATAAAACTGCTATAAAAAGCCAAAGATGAGCAGAAATGTGTTCCACTGCTGAGAAAACTTTCTCACTATCTCAAAAATAATGACAGAAGTTTGGAAACAAATGTTAAGAGTAATGGCTTAAAGGTTAAAACATGATAATCAACGTATATCAATCACTCTAGTATGTTAGTCCAAAATGTTGATCATGGAAGTCACTTGAATAATTCAGTAAGTCTTGTGTAAGACCCGACTGATTTCATTAGCAGGTATAGAAAGGAGCAGTTAATGATGGACTCAACTGACTTTGCTGTATTCCACTGCGGAGTTTTCAGGAATGCCCAGGCACTAGGTAGTGCCTTAGACCTGTGGGGCACATATATATATGCATCTTGTCAGCCACAGCTGGGCAAGGAGAAATTGGATGTGTCACCTAACACACTCTTCCCAGTGGACTCATAGCATGAAGACATGGATAGCTTATTTGCCTTCCAGGTCACTGCAGCATGTTTATCACTAGTGTGGAGCATCCAATCAAGGTGGACCCAGAAACTTCTTGTGCAAGTGAGATTGTTTCCTGTCCACAAGGAACAATTAATTCCTTGTCATTGATTCATCAGTTGTAGCAATAGTTTTGTTTCCCTCAATTATATAGGTAACTAGATTTTGCACAGGACACTAACAAATTGTAGTTCAAATTGTGGTTTTAGCTATTGAGATCTTTTACCTATCTGTGATATTCAGTCATGATACAGACTATAATTCAGAAAAGGAAGGACTTACTGTGAGCTTGGGCAAGATAAATATTTTCTCAAGAAAACTTTTTTGAGCTTTAAAGTGCTCTTAAGTAAGGATATCCTGCTTCTGGTATCATGCTGTGAGGTGGTGAAGCAATGATTTCTACGTATGACTTCCAAATAATATTTCAGGAAGTTCATAAAGTAATGAGAAAAATAAGGGTAATATTGTGAGTTTTTAAAATGAAGTTAAATTTTATTTCGGCTCCTTCCCTTGCCATGTACTTCTACCCTCCACTCAGCTCAAGCATTATTAATTAATTACAGACCTTTATTAATTCTAATCCCTTTAAACGGAATGTGTCCCTGCCCTCTGCTCCAACTCTACCCTCCAAAGTCTTGTCTGTCCTTCAAGGATCAGTTCAAAAGCCAATTTTTCCATGAAGACTTCTCAAATCTGGGTAAGAACTAATCTCTTTTACCATAGCACTCTTTAAAAACTCTAATAAAAGTGTATTTCATAACATGCTGAGTAGATTGACTAGATTGGGAGTACCTTAAAAATGAGGGATTTGTCTCAATTACCTTCATCTTATTAGTAAATACCTAAAACATATTTGCCAAATTTACTGAACCAGAATCAAATCATATCTCAAATTAGTTAGAAATTTGAGATACGATTTATCTCTTGTAATTATTTTTGTTTTAAAATGCTATTTTGTCATTTTTGCCATAATGTCTACTTTGCGTTTTCTCTAAAAAATTGGTCAAAGAATCTCAGTCCTGGAGAGACTCTCGAGGCATTATATCATAACAAAAGGTTATCATTTTAACCATCCAAGGACAAATTTATTCCATTTTGGAAGACATCCAGAAATGTTAAATTGTCTTCTTTGGGAACCCATTCCAATTTTCTACATCTTTTATTCACAGGAAGTTTTTCCTCCCATTGAACCTTAACCACTCCAAGTTTCTGTTTAATTTGTTTCTTAATATTCTAGTTTCATAGTCTTCATAAGAAACAGCTGGTCACCATCCATTTCATTTGCTCCCATCATAGTCAAAAGCCAGCAGCTCTAAATACCCCTTAGAATGCACACACGAGTTTTCCTTTTTAATCAAGTCAATAGACATCCCATACTTGCAGGATGTTGTTTCTTTTTTTATGATAAGCATGGTAAACTCCTTTAAACAGAGTTCCTAAGAATACCATTGAGAGCACACTATCTTTCAGAGGAGAAATATGAAGAGACACTCTATTATACTATATTTAAGGAAGTAAAAGGATCAAAGATAGCTGGCTTGCAGAAAAAGAATGTATCCGATGAATGAATTCAAAGAAATATACCCAGATTACCAGTATGATCAGAAAAAAGCAGATGTTGAGGGAGAAACTGCAGAAAGTTTATATTCTCATACTCCAGAAGTGAAGTGGTCCAGCTTCAACTACATAGCTGAAGTTTGGTCAAAGGAGAAAAGGGACCATTTGAAGGTTAACTGGGCATACATCATTCCTGGACACCCTACCAGCAGGACCACTCCCCGTAATGATGACCTTACAGTAAGAAAAATGCATCCAAATTAGTAGGTACTAATTGGAGGTGGAGATGTGAAAGATTTGGGAAGGAGTTGGGGTGGGGGAGGAGATTAAGTTTATCAGTAGAGAAGGAAGCAGAGTTATATACAAAACAGTTAAAGTGAGAATGCACTCTCTGCAGAAGGTGGGGAAAGCATTTATCTCTTCCTGCTCTCACTGACTAGAAACCAGTGTAGGTAATAGAGGATACAGTTGCATATTTATTTTACCTCTTCTAACCACTGGCATCACTGATTGGAATGAACTTAGAAAAATGGGGAATCCCTGTCTCCTGATGACCACTGTAATTTTATTTGGGTTTAATGCAATTTAAACAGTTGGCAACTTAGATCATTTTGCATGCCCAGGGAAATTGAAACCTCCCAGAGAGAGAGCAGAGGAAGTAGAGATGAGAGTTAAATCAGGCAAGTTATAAAAAGTATACTGATAAGGGAAAATAAGAATGTGGTCTATCATTTGTTGTTTGATTAAGTTCTAGAGTTGAACAGATTTCAAAAATGTATTAACTGATTTTTTTGAACTTGCTTTAGATTTTATCAAAACATTGTATTTTAACAATTATTATGTGTTTATTCAATACCCTAAAATATTTATCAAGCACATCTCACTGTAAGAGTTAACAGATGAAAAGCTCTGAGAACAGTGTCTGGCCCATAGACTCATGTAAGGGTAGGCATTAGTCTTAGTAGCTTTTAGTATAATGCATTCAGCTATATACCATGGGATATGGACAGAGGCCAATGACATGGGCCTGAGCTCTTGGAGATTTAAATCTCAGGGCTCGATGGAAGGCAATTCTGTAAGTTCTCTAGTCATACACTCTACTATAGGAGTTCCCAAAGCATTGAGCTTGTCCATTTTCTCCCCATCATCCATCACGCTGAAAGTTGAGAGACTTTTCTAAGAGGAAGGAAAGCACAAGCTACAGGCTATTCCTATTCTCTTCCACAGCAATTTTACAACCACCCTTCTCCCAATACACACACACACACACGCACACACAAACACACACACACACACACACACACAGAGTCCTCCATGCTATTACTAATCATAAGAATTTTGTCATTTGGCTGTACAGCAGCAATTGGCACAACATTGTAAATCAATTATACTTTAATAAAAAATACAAAAATAAATAAATTTTTTTAAAAGGAACTTGGGAAGATAAAAGATTTTTGTATAGATTTTTACTTACTTTTTGTAGAATACTCAAATTATGTAAGTATAATAGGGAAAGGTACTTAAATTTGTTAGGCAGCCTCAAAGACATTGATTTTCCTGTTTAATTCTCAATGCATATCAAGGAAGTCACTTTCCTCATTAAGACAGACCCCAGTTTTTTCCAGACTGGGTAAGGCTAATAATCTGAGAGGCCACTCCTAATCTTAGTAAAGCTACTATAAATAGCTAAAATTCGTGACTTCTCTTGGCTAAAGGATTAGGAATTCAGTTAGTTTGTGGCTTTAAATCTTACTCAATATCAAGAGATTATTTTCTAATATATAGCACAACCAGGCAGAAATAAAATAAATTTTGTTTGCCACAGTGTTGGCTCTAATATAGGAGGCACCCATCCTGAGTACTGACTCCTAGCAATATCAGAAGGATATTTGTATCTGTAATTGAGGCCTATGTGGGGATGACAAAATGACTATTGAGAATGAATGAACTGAGACTCTGGCATGAGAACCGGGTACCTTTGACTATATAGTTAATCTGGACTCAAATATTTACGATGATATGAATCCTTTATAGTAGGATCTATAATAGGTCTTCCTCTGAAAACACAGCCTGAGACAAGAACTCTGATCTAGAAGGTTTATTTGAGAAGTGATTCCAGAAAGTAGGAGTGAGGAGCAAGAGAATAAGACAAGGGAAAAGGAAAACCCAATATACATAACATGTAGAGGTCACTGTTATGAGCTGTAAGAGACTTGATTCCACTAAGAGGTCTGAAGAATGTCTTCCAGAATTTTCCACTTGAAGACAGGAGACTGGAACATTTATCTGTTGGCTGTGTTCCGTATTATTTGAGGGTTACATGTAAGCTTGCTAAGACCCCCACCCTCTGGGACCTGTACTTGCATGAGGGCAGAGGGTGTCACCTCCTACAGACAAGGCCCCGGGGCAGAATGTGACTGGGGAAATGAACTGTCCTCTGAAACTGTGGCAAAGGGGCATGACACAAGCACTGGAAAGGTCTGCTACAATGGCTCAGCTAGCAGGTGGGGGCTCCCCCTCACTAAGCAATGGGTGACAGCCATTAGGCAGCATAGCTGAGAGCAGAGTCTCTTCTCGTCTGGTGTGTGCTCCTTTTCTTCAGATCTCCCACAGTATCCGCAATGAGGTATCCTCAACTTCAAACCTCTGCTCTCAGCTCTGCTTGTGACCTTCTCAAAATGAAGTCTTTGAATACTGACAAAAAGTTAACTAAATAAATCTATAGTTTCTTTTATAGTGCCCTGTAAAATGCTACAATAATGGCCAAATAATGTGCAGCACTCAATGTCTAGCTCTCTAATCTGAGAGCATCCCCAGACAGTGGGTCAGCTGTATTCTTTTTGCTGCAATCAGCATACTCTATGCCCTGGGGTTTTAAATTCCTTCAAGCAAGGAGTTTTACTTTCTTGCAGGGATCCAAGCTGAGAATAGATTTAATTCCTTGGGAAGCACCAAAACAATGCTTTATGCCCTGATAAAATACAACCCAAGGGCAATACTGTTTAACTATTGCACATCCATTATTGTGTAGGCTAGAGTGGCCTAAAAGCCAACGTCAACTAATTTCTACTAGCAAATACTTCTGTAAACCTCATAAGATTTATGTAATTGGCACCATCCTTTGACTAATTACCTTGTAGTAAAGGGGCAGAACTTTCCTTTCTAGATAATGTCAAGTCCATCGGTTCTCACTGGAGGTAATTTCACATCACATTCTCCAAGAATAATGATAATGTTGGGAGACATTTTTAATTGTCGTGACTTTGTGCGGAGGCTACTGACATCTGGTGGGTAGAGGCCAGGGATGCTGCTATAGGGGAGGAAAAAGTATCTTTCCTTCTATCCTTCTAAGTTCTCTCTAGGGCTCCTGTAACAAAATACAGACTAAGAAGAGAAAAACAGTATACTGGCATGTATACTGGCATGTATACCTCATGTATATATGGAAAATACCCAGGGAAAAATGAGTATCTCTGAGAGGTAGCTTAAATTCTATCTTCAGCAAAAGACAAAAGAGAGGGGGGTGTGGGGGAGGCCAGTTATGGGCAGGTGATCAGGAAACTAGGGTAAATGAGAGTAAAGTTTGTTGAATTTAAGTCTGTGCCTTTTCCAGGGATAAGAGTTTCTTGTGATTTAGTCTTCTTTTTGTGCAGGAGGGAGACACCTTGCAAATGGAGATTTCCTCTATAAATATACCCTCGCAAAATGGTAATCTGTGTTTTTGTAGTTTCTCCCATGTCTGCTGTTTCTCAAATAATCTTTATGCCAAAGAACATTTTACAATTCACAGGTCAGCACTCACAGCAACAAACGGTCAGGTCCAAAATGTCAGTGTTACTGAGGTTGAGAAACCTCCATCTAGAAACACTGAAATTCACTTCTATTGATTTTGGAAGATTAACACAAACATCATTTATGACTTTATGCAAGTCCTTTGACCTTTCCTGGCCTTGGTTTTTTTGTGTAGATGAGAACTTTGTACTAGATGAGCTCTAAGGTCAACTCCAGTTCTGACATTATAGGATGCTATGAATCTGCTTCTGACATTCTAGGATTAGCCTTTTATTTGAAAAGCGGAATGTAAGTAAGAATTGATTGTTTAACATTTACTCTCAGTTGTGGAAAATTAATTACTGAGTTGCTGTTGAGACAGCAGTATTACTGGTTTAACTCTGTTGTGTCGTGAATTTTAAAATACATAAAAACTCAAAGTCACAGAACAACTTATGATATGAGTATAATTTTTACTTTCCCAACGTCATTATCCTTTGGCTGTGAGTATCAGTGGGCCACGTGGGTGATCCCAAGACACAGATTCAGAAGATGCCAAAGTGGAGCAAAGGTGGGCTTGGGGAAACATTGCCTCTGGAGTCTTAGTACCAGCATCCTGGTGGTCTCTGTGCATGTGTTATGGTGTGTTTAGAGAAGGGACCCTGACAAAGCTGAACAGGTCATGTTACTTGAAAAATTGCTTTACCTCTCTGAACTTCAGTTTCTTCGTCAGTAAAATGGAGATGCACAAAGTACTTATCTCACAGGGTAGTTTGAAAATTGATTTAGTTAATGTTTACAAAGCACATATTCATGTTTATAAAGCCTGGTACATATTAATGTTATATAAGAGCAATTACTAGAACATATGGTGGAGTCCCCTAAGACAAGCAGATAAATTGTTCAACCATGTCTACATGGAGTATCTCACACCAATTTTCAGACTGACTGGAAGAATTCCACCTGCATCTTCATCTGTTTTTTTACAACATGACAAATGGCATTCTGATGGAATTCCATTTTTATGGGCCAAATTGTAGAATGTGTGCTAAATGTTTTCTTGTGCAATTAACTTAAAGGCAAATTCACTGCCTTTTTGACAGTCAAGTCTTTGAGGGGTAAGGGAGCTGGTTGGAGCCATGTATGATGTTTTTAGTGAGATTTTCAGGTTGCAGGACCACTGGGCAGTAGTCACCAGTTCTGTCTGTTCTGAAGGCTAACACTGTTCAAAATACTGTTGCTGACTTTGCAGTTCTGTCTGTTCTTTCAAAAATGGCTAAAATAGTATGGAAACAACACAGACTCATTCTGCAGTTAGTTAATTAAAAGTTACTGAGCTGATAAAACAGTGATGGATTTACAAATGGTTGCAGATATCTCATCTGTTCAGCAAACCATAAACTTACTCCTGTAAGAGCCAATTAAGATGTATTTTCAACCTCTAGGTTCCCTACTGACATTTCTTATTCACTCAAGTCTTTTCTTTATTTGTTGGGTCAGCTTTTCTCTTTCAAGGTACAGATATTCTTGTGAATTATTCTACTCCATTATTCAACTAAATCAATAATACTTAAAAGCTGCTTATATCCCACAATATCTACTTCCTTTATCCTGAGATACTGAAGCTTAGAGACTCTGATGCAACTCTTTTATCATCTCTCCAATGAAGTGACATGATTGACCTATCATTTGGACCTTATTAGTAATGTTCCCACCAACATGAGGGATAGATAGGAGATGCTGAATCAAGAAGCTGCTAAAGGCCAAGCTACCAAAAGTATCAGACCTCACTGGCACTTAGCACCCAATGTAGTGAAGGTGGAGGTGGTGGAATGATTGGGATCAAGCGTAAGCTTTCTAAGCTCTTTGTGAACAAACTAGTCAGTGTCATCTCCCTAACTTCTTTGAATCTTTGTGAGTTATTTTTAGGTAATCTTGAAGCAAAATAAAACAAAACCAAAAACCTGGTTATAACCTGGCACCAATATTTGGTCAAGGTTAATCATTAACTTTTCTGCTTAGAATTTCAGGATAGTTTTTATGAAGACTAAATATTAAATTAGGACAAAAGTAGGTATCAGTCCAGTGGTATGCAGGGAAATGTTTAACAACTAGCCCTCCAAGAAAAAAAATTTTATAAGAATCCCTGATTTCTAGTATTTGTTGATTGCTGGGGTATACACTCCTGTGAAGGCTGATTTCCAGCTACATGACGTGACTGAATTTTGGAGTTGGGGAGAAATGTTGCCCATCTCTGGTGAGCTGTATCAACACTTGGAAGATGCAAGTCATTTAGTGTCCTATCAGAAAACATTAAAAGTTATTATTTAGGACCAGTGATACATACTTTGAAAGTATGATTTTTAAGTTAAAAATAAGATTTCCTTAATATATGGTATTATGTTTAAATATGTCACTATATCAGATTAATATCATGTTGATAAAGGCTCTGGAGTATGATAGCCTAGATTTGGGTTCTAGCTTTGTTGCCTGGTAGTGTGGAGCCTTGAGTAAGTCGTCCAACCTCTCTCAGACTAATTGAAACATAATTACAGTGGACATGCGTACGCAGTACACAAGTAAGAGATTGGAATTATCAAGAGGATGTATTGGTCAGGGCTCTCCAGAGAAACAGAACCAATGATGTACAGATACATTCTGAGGAGATTTACTAGAGGAGTTGACTCCCATGGTTAAGGAGGCTGAGAAGTCCCATCTGCCTCCTGCTGGAGGACCAGGAAAGCTGTTGTGTCATTCAGTCCAAGTCCAAAGGCCTAAGAACTGGGATGGGGTAGAAGTGGGGGGAGGTGTAAGTGCTGGTCGGAGTCCAAAAGCCTGAAAGCCAGGAGCGCAGATGTCTAAGGCAGGAGAAGGTAGATGTCTCAGTTCCAGCAGAGGGAGAGATCTCAACTGAAAAAAATGTATTGCCTGTGGAGTTCCCATTGTGGCTTGGCAGGTTAAGAACCAGACATAGGATGTGGGTTCAATCCCTGACCTTGCTTAGTGGGTTAAGATCCAGCATTGCTGCAAGCTTTAGTGTAGGTCCCAGATCCTACGTTGCTATGGCTGTGGCATAGGCTGACAGCTGCAGCTCCAATTTGACCCCTAATCTGGGAACTTCCGTATGCTTCAGGTGAAGCCATAAAAAGAAGAAGGAGAAAAAAAGCACAATGTAAAAGTTGAGAATTATGTTTTATGTGGTGGACAAATCTGAGTACTTAAGTCTAGGACATAGATAATTCTGAGAGATTGCTCTGAAGAGGTAAGGTGGAGAGTCAGAATATATAGGTGCTTTTGCGAAAAAGAACAGATTGTCAAAATATCAAAAGATCACTGTTAATTAAAGAAAACCAGGAGTTCCCACTGGGGCACAATGGTCTAAGAATCCAACTGCAGTGGCTTGGGTTCTGTAGAGAGGCAGGTTCAATCCCAGCTCAGTGCAGTGAATTAAAGGATCTAGCATGGCCATAGCTGTGGCATAGCTTGTGGCTGTGACTCAAATTCAATCCCTGGGCTGGAACTTGCAAATACTTCAGGTACAGCAAGGGAGGAAGGAAGGAAAGAAAAAGAAAGAAAAAGAAAAAAGAAAGGAAGGAAGGGAAAGAAAACCAGACATCTTAAGGAATTTAGTGCTTTTCTACGTATAGGAAGATGCAGGAGTCTGGGCTTACTGAAATCATTCCTTTAAAATGCACCTCACGGTCTGAGGCAGTGCGGAGGTTGAGTGTGGTTTTGAGTGACTGGTGGGAAAGCAGATAAAAAGATTATGGCTGAGAAAGGCGTGACTTGTCTGACTTTACACAGCTAGTTGACAGATTGCCTGAGACTTGGTTTGTCATCAAAGTCAGTGCTCTTTAAGGGGACTGCGGCAAGATGGTGGTGGAGTAAGAGGTCGCACTCACCCTCTCCCACAAATACATCAAAAAACGCATCTAAATATAAAACAAGTTGGACAAATCATCATCTGAATGCTGATTAACTTAAACCTCCAAAAACTGCAAGAAACCCTTGAAATAACTGGGTAGAACAACTGAAGAAAAAAAAAAAAAAGGTGAGAGAGAAAAGCAATTAGGACGGTAACCAGCACTCCAGGGTTGGAGCTGTGAAAAAGAAAAGTTTCCTGGGAAGAAACCTAAACAACGATCAGCGGATCAACGACCAATGGCACTAGAGGGACATCAAAGCCTGAGAAAAACGCAGCAGCTGGATTGAGATAGGAATATCGGAGATAGAGACTCAGACAGACGACCTGAATATGGCGCAGATACTACAGCCTGAGGCGCCGGGCGGTGCCTGGGAGCTAAGACACAGGTTCCTAAGGTTAGTCCCTGTGAGAGGGCAGAGGTTGGTGGCCGCGGCGATTGCAGGAATAGGACAAGGAACAGCGATATTCTAGGATTTGTGGAGAGCAAAACCAGGACTAAGGGAACCTAGGAAGTCTGTTCCCGCAGGGGAGGCAAGCCTCCATTGTTAGGGAAGAGGAGAGGAGGAGGAGGGGCTGGCCACCATAGGAAGCAACTTGAACTAGCGTGCAGGGTGGGGCCATGGTGACCCGCCAAAGAGAGCGGAAGTGGGGAGGAGCCAGTGGAGGCTGCAGCTGTGGCGGCAGGAGCAGAGCCTGTGCCTTGAAGCCCGTGGGTGGAGCGCGGTGCCAGGTTGTGAACCCAGGTGCCTGCGCCAGCCAGCATCGGCGGGGGTGGCGGGGCCCTGGGCCGGACCACGGACCTAGGCGACTGCATCAGCCCACAGAGTTGGTAGCTCTGGCGGGCAGAGCAGTACACGACCACACGGAGCTAGCTTTCACAGAGGAGCAGGGCCGGCGCCAGCCGCTGCCGCCAGGAAACCGCCCCATAAGATGAGAAAGCATCAGCGGAAGGGCGGAACAAACACCAGCCTGCTGAGCCAGCCTCTGATGGGTACCGCTTGTGGTTCCAGTCACCTCAAAAGAGGACTTTGCAATCAAACACTAGTTTCCCGTGGCTCTCACTCCCAGGGGAAATCATACTTCCTGCTGCTGCTATTGCCAAATGCTTAAGACACCTGGTAGATCTGCCTAGAGCTCGTGACCACGTCCCAGGGCTGGGCAACTAGGAGTGGACAGCGCCACCTTCCTGCAATTGAGAGCGTAGAGACTAGGCTCCCACTGTCGACTTTAGCCATT